>JBCEWC010016587.1:0-13026 GCA_038996855.1 Solanum aculeatissimum | reverse complement strand
ATATATATTATTCTTGATTAAATAATTTAATTTATACAAAATATTAATTTTATTGTTTATATTTTAATTCATAGGAATGAGAATTAGGAAGACCTCCTTTATGCTATGAAATTTTTAAGGGGTATTACATGAAGAAGAAGAAGAATCAGACTGATCCGGACGCGTGGGTGGAGGAAAGGGCCGAACAAGCCTATGCAAGTTATTTAACATAATTTTAATATATATAATACACACACACACACACACACACACACACATATATATATATATAATATGTGCATATATAGTATAATTTATTTTGATTCAAACTTTTACTTTTACTATATATATATTAAATCTGCATATTGTTTTTGATATGCAGTGTGAGTATGAGCGACAGGTACATGAGCTTGGAGACTCGTCCCAGCTAACTCCTGATATGTCCAACCAAATTTGGATGAAAAAGGTTGTAGGAGGGAGCCATAAGGGCCGAGTTTATGGAATGGTCTCCAGGAATAACATACAGCGACTCCAATCCAGTTTACAAGGTATTGAATCATCACGTCAAAATGAGGCCATTGACGAGGTTAACAGCTGCCATGAGTCAAAAGATTACAACACTGACAGAACAATTGGCAGCCGAACGGGATTAGAGACATGCATTTCAAAGAAGGGTGACTCAGCAATATGAGCATGTTCAACAACGACTCAACAACATGGATGCTCTGACTACACCACACGTACCTGGAGATCAGTCTGATGAAAGTTCTGGGAATTTTGTAGAAAATAGTCCCTACCCTTGTATTTTAATTTTGGACAATTTGAATTTGCTTTCTTGCCATTTTTTTAAATTTTTTTTCCAGAAAAGTGACGGACAGGGACCCCAAGTCCGTCGCATTTTATTTTTTTTAAAAATAAATCCCAAAAAAGCGACGGAAAAAGGGACCCAGCCCGTCGCTTTTCACGATTTTTTTTTGAAAAATAATTCCCGAAAAGTGACGGACTGGGTCCCTTTGTCCGTCACTTTTCTGGTTTTTTTAAAAATTAAACCACACAGTCCGTCACAATTTCTTTAAGTCCGTCGCTTTTTTTCTTTTTTTTTAAAAAAAAATCCACTCTGTTTGTCGATATTCCGTCGCTATTTTGCCAGCGGTCCGTCGCTATTCAAAAAGCGACGAGCAAAAAAGCCACGGAAGTGATTGCGTTGCTTTTCCGGAAAAAAACGACGCAGTCCGTCACTTTTGCCCGTCATTTTTTGGCCTTTATTTAGTAGTGGTATCCCCGAAAGACATCAGATTTAATCTGATATTATCATCAATCCCATTTGATTTAGTCAGACATTCTGCTTATGTTAACTATGAATATATACATACACATGCTTTTTCTTTTTTGATTTACTCATTTAGAATTCTAAGTCCATTCATCTGATTAATTAGAATTTGTGCCAAATAAAGTCATGATCTTGATCTGTGATTGACAATCACATTAACCCTTCGGTAGGAGAACCATTACTGTAACCTAGGTAAGCATTCTAATATGAAAGGGGTATCTGAAGATGCGAAAAAAGGTTTAAATAATAGTCATGTGTTGAGTTTCCATAAACTCAAGCAAATTAAATTAAAACCCCCTAGAACCTGAAAGTTATTGTACGAAAACTCTACCAACAGTCTAGAGTAAGGGCATACAACCCCGAAAACACTAAAATAGAACAATGTCTAAAAAAATCTAAGTCCAAAGGAGTGGACTCAAATTCTAGATAAATCCACAGTTGCTTGAAAAAAGTGGCTCACCCTTGAATTCCACGAGTCAATAATATCCTATTTGAGATCTATTAGTAGTACACCTTCAACTTAGAATTATTACTTGTCCTCAATCAATAGCACAACATAAAATACAACGAGGTGCAAACACAAACACCTATTTGAAGGTACATATATAGCAACCCCAAAACACAAAATACATACCCCTCTCTTTCAACCAACTGATCTATGCAATGCACTCAAATTCCAACCAACTCACAAGGATCGATTCATTATATTGCACCACTCACAATCATCCAAGCTAATGCAAACAATCATGTATCAACCAATATAACGACCAAATAGCATAATCACAGTGTGCTCACCACAAGGAATTCTTTTACAAAATATGTATAGACAAAAAGAGACTGAAACGACATCACTCAATCTCTTAAATGAAGTTCAATCAATGCAGAAGTACAAACCATAAGCTCGTGCTTACTTTCTAGACTTTACCTCTTGAATAACTCTTTTAGGATCACAATAGAACTTTCATGGCTTGTAATGTAGGCTCAGGCTCAAGTATAATACATTTGGGATTAAACTGACTGCTTCGTCCCTTCAAGACGCTACTTTGACTTAGCTACTTATTTTCAATCCCTAAATTGGTGTTGCCCCTTTTTTCTTCCTTTCTTTATTTCCCAAGAGTGGTTTCGGCTGTTGTATCTTCTTTTTCTTTCTTTTTTTAACTCATGCATTTTTCTTTGCTTTTACACTCTTTCATTTTTCTAGCAGTTACAACCCAATGCTTTTCTTTTTCCTCTCATTACACCATTATTTTCATACCCTAGCATTTTTGTTTTTCTCTATAATAGTCATCCTCTAGTTAGGCTTTTAGCCTGAGTTGAGGTACCCATTGTCCTAGGACGGACCAGGACCAAAATAAGGTTTACAGATAGATAGGGAAGGTGAATTGTGCAATTTCAAAGAAAAGAGTCTTCGTAGGTTCAAACATTTGGTTCAAAGGTTACACCTTATTTGGTTGGTCGTATTTAGATTAAGTGACTCATTATCAACAATGGCCTATGATCCTGTCCTAATCAAGCTATTCAATTATTTCAGTGAGGCTAACTAGGCAAGTTCTAGCTTATGAATGAATCAATTAAACTAGGAAGTTCAACTCACACACATGACATCGATCTTATTCTATTCGGTACTAATTATCGCGATCCGATTTCTTAGGCCATGATGACACCTACCCTAATTCACCAGTAGGTAAGCTCAACCTATAACTCGAAACCATAGGCGATGAGCTACTCAATAGTAGACAACCCTACTAAGTAAAAGCTGCTATAAGAAGGGTAATAGATACATATACACAAAGAAATAACATATTGAAACCCACTCCAAGAACTGGCATCAACCAATATTAGAGCTTCTAAATACATAAAATATGAATGCAAGACTTTTTAAATACAATATCAATACATACTATTTTTGAGTTCAAAATAAAGATAAGTTCAAATATTGCAAAATGGAAATCGGCAACTCCAAATGCTAAGAGCTTACCAAGATCTCTGAAATCCTTAGCTAGCTTTGCATGAAAGGAAATCAATAGCGGGGACTCGCTCCATGATCTGTAGAGGGTAGAAGTATAGTATGATTACCAAAAAAATGATATTCAACAGACATAGGTCAACTAAGCTTCACAGATAAAATAAGTATAAATATCATTGATATAAGGTGAATAAAGCACAAGTAGTAGGATAACAACCAAACTAACAAGAAATTAAGTATACAGGGTAATAAGAAAAAGATAGGAAATGTATGTAACACCCCAATTTTTTTTGTTAAGATTAAGTCATTCTTTCTATACGTACATGATTATACTCAATGATTCTTGATTGAGAACATGTGTTAAGATCAATTATTTAATGTGAGAATATATTCAAAGATGAACTAAGGTTACAAGGAACCCCTAGTACAAAGTTGAGTTAAAAGCTCTCTTACCGATTCAGTTTCTGATGTCGCCCAAGCCACACATCCTTTTTGAAGGTTAAAGAAATCGTTATCAAGATATATAACCTAACCAAGGTTAGGGTCGAACCCACAAGAAATATGGTAGACTTTCGATTAATTCAAAGCAAAGAGGGGTGATTAACCTACTTATCTCTTGAAAAGGGGGGATTTGTAATTGCAAGAAAAGTAAACCTAGACTAGTGCAAGTGTTGTGAAATCAGTAGAAGAGTTAACTAGGGTGATGAGTTCCCCATAATTTCCTAACTCAATATTACCGGATAATTATAATCTTTTCTAGTGTGTAGATATAGAACAATAAGTTAAGTTTACCAAGCCCTTTGATCCAAGTGAGAGGAAAATTTTACTACATAATTTGATCCATCTCCACAATGTTACGTTACTAATCCTTACCTATTGTTCTATTACAACCTCCCCTTGATCTAGTTTGGTTGATTAGATGAGAAAAATCAATCCAATCCTGTTAATTATTCTCTTTTCCTACTCATTATCTCCTTGATTCAGCAAGTAACATTAGGCGAGTTCTAACATTGGCCACCGTTAAAAAGTATTCAAAACAAAGAGAAGTAATTAATACATTCATACACACTTTCCAAGAATTATGAATTATCCGATTTTACTTTGTTAGTTCTTCATGGTTTCCATAACCCTAGTTGTGGATTTAGCTACTCATGGTCAGTGTATATGCAAGAATCATGATATAGAATAACATAATTAAACACTTACACGAATGAATTTATGAACAAGGAGTCTAACTCTTCAATAGAAATCACAAGTACGAATAACATAAGAAAATACGACTTGATATATGATATAGAACTAATCAGTATGGATTTTTTCAATCAAAAAATCCCTCTCAATGTTCATTATTAATAATAATTATAACAACAATTATGAGTATATGTAACCCCCCAAGATAAATTGTTAGACGGATATATATTATTTATATATGTTCCCGATATAGAATTATCAGATATCAAAAAAGTATAATACTTCAATTTGAATTTTGAATTGAATTGAAAATGATCAAGAACAAAAAATATTGTTTCTTTGATGTTCTATCTCTAAACTTTTGAAACTTCAATCCTATTTCTGCCAACTTGACCAAAAATAACCTATTTATAATATCTAAAATACAAAGACAAATCAAAATAGGAAAACTGGGTCGACAAGATCTACGAGAAACTTCTACGGGCCATGCACTGTTCCACGACCCGTAATCGGGGTATCGTGCTCCTCTTCTACAAAACTGGAGTGGTCTTCTACGGCCCATCTATGGGCCGTATAGGATTCTACGACCTGTGGAGGGTTTTGCCTGATGAACTTCCAATACTTCTCCACTTTTTGATCCTTAGGGTACGACCTCAACTCTAAGACTTGTAGAATACTTTGCGACTCATATGCATATTCGTAGAGTCTTATTTAAAAAAAATTCCTTCAATGGAATTTGTTACGAAACCTCTTCTACGACCCTTAAAATCTTCCACGACTCGTAAAAGATTTCGTGGATTATCAAAATTTGTAATTTTAGCACATTTAACCCAAACATTATGCCAATCCTGTAATCCTGCAAACCAAACATAAAAACACATCAAATCTACTAACATCACTTTGAGAACACACAAAATCCTAAGTTTTAAGCATTAAAAGTGTTGTATTTCGACAACCTATCAACACCTTCAATTTAAAATTATTGCTTGTCCTCAAGTGATAGACTCAATCTATATAAGTAGTATCGTACCACACAGACTCCCGTCTAATAGCATACATTATCTTAAAATCAAGCTCAGACACCCACACCAACTCAGTAGTGCATATCAGATAGTCATCAAACATACCAATGCAGATCAATATATGTGACAGTGCAACTATGACAAGCAAGGTAATCATAGGTAAACAACAATCACTGAACTAGCCTAAAATCAATAGTGTAATGCAAGTGCCCTCACATAAAGAAGTCCTGTATCCCACTCATATAGTATTTTCAGATTTAATGCTTGGAACTACACAAAAATCACTCACTCTCACAATAGATATTCAAACACTGTATTCAAGACCATATGCTTGCCCTTATACTCATGACTATAACTTTTGACTATTTGGATTAGGATCGCTATAGGACTTTCTTGGCTTGTAACGTAGCTCAGGGGAATTTGATGTGATGTTTTAGGAACATAATGACTAAAGACCCTCCTTGATACTGAGTTTTCCTATACTTTTGCACTACAAATACTGGTGTCTTCATCTCAATCTCCCTTCTCCTATTTCAAGCTTTTTTAGGGTGCCTTACTCTTATTTTTAGCTCAAGGCCTTCTATTTTCATGTTTTTTTCTCTTTTCAGATCATTGTTTAGGCATATATTCATCTTTTCTGGCACCCATATCACATATTTCCCCTATTTCATGTATCACTCACTTCCACCTCATTTATTTTGATCTTTCTTACACTAGCCACCCTCAACCTAGGCTTTTGGCCTGAGTTGAGGTGCACAATATACAACCTATGAACCAGGGCCACTTTTGGTAGCCACCTTCAACTTAGGCTGTTTTTCTCAGTCAAGGTGCACAATGTTTAAGGAAGGACCAAAGCCAATTTTAAGATTTCATAATCAACAAGGCTTGGTTGCTTAGGTGTCTACAAAGAAAAAGGTACATGCATGGCTCAAATATTAGGATCAAGGGATACATTACATATTTGGTTGATTATTTCGGCTAAGTGGACTAATTATGAACAATGGCCTAAGATCCTTTCCTAACCAACTAACTTACGTTCTAAGTTAGAGTAACAGGGCAAGTTCTAAATTGACATGCAGTATATGAATCATGCAAATAAACTCACACATATGACACTGATTACACTATCAACACAGACTCTCAAATCATGCTTTATATCACAATTACACCTCCATTATCAGAACAGGCACTTTCAATTAATCAAACATGTATGGTTGCTATCAAGACTAACTAATAACAAATTTGTTTTGGTGGGTATCATTTTTCAATAAAAAGAAACATCATGCCATAGACATCAATACTATATGCTACTAATACTACCTAAATATCCTAGACATGTCGGTTCAATAGAAAATAAATATCCTTAGGGAAAAAGAAGACAAGCAAGAAAACCCTTTAGATTCAAAATTGGGATAGTTATAGGCCAAGGTTACTCAGACTTTACTAAGTCCTATAACTATCCACACCCTATCAAAAAAGATGTAAATTGTCCTCAATGCACACAAAATATCAAAATAAAAAATAGGGGTAAAAAAAAGAACATACCTGGGTGCCTAAGCGCCTCTCTTTGACTGAGACTATCCACCCTCAACCTGCTTGGTGGACTCCTCAACTATAGGAGCATGTCCAGAGGGTCCATCACCTCTCGCTCTCTCTAGCTCATGAGCTTGCCTCATCTTCTTATCCTGCATCAAGCGTATCCTGGAAAGCTCTAACTCCTGCTCCTCTATCAGCCCCATCTCTAATCTCATAGCATTTGGGTTACCTGTGCGGGGTCTTTTCCCGAGGTAAGGTAGTGGTGTCTCCTTTGGAGAAAATAAATCTACCATTTCCTCAATAGGGTTGGTCTATGGGAATACGACCGGTGCTGTGAGGGTTGCACTCATCTCAACCCAGAGCTATTAGATCTCTGTCTGGAGGGTCGTTATATCTATAGGTCGTGCTATGCTAAGGCTCTATCGTACTCACTTCTCAAATGAAATAATGCGACCATCCATAGGTGTAAGTCTCTCCTAGATAGCAGTCTCTGTGAACATCTATATGTGGGCCTTACTCTCTGCAACTACCTGGTAGATCCAAGGTCTAATCTGTTGTAGTAATTAAGCCAACTAGGACACAATATGGGCCTGTCTCTATGCCATGGCCTATATGGATAATGTCAACACAAATACCATGCCAGCAGGTGCTGTCAAGGTGGACACGACCTCTGGTGCAGGAATAGTAGTAGTGGGCCCCTATCCATATTAGTCTTTATTTGTGGGGGCCTCTCAGTAACGGGAGCATCAGTGGTGGTGGTAGAAGGATACTCAGGTGGTGGCTCCGTGGCGAACATCTCGGGCATATAAACTGGTGATTAGGGTGACCATCAGAGTGCCACCAAATTATCATTTGCCTTTATCAGGCTAGCATCCAACGTCTTCTAAACCTCTATAATCGAGTCCTCATGATAAAGAATCTCTATCCCCACCTCCAAGCACAGTCTGTAAATAAGGCACAGAAAGGGGATGGACGTGGACCTCTTCAGATCCGCCTCATGTATCTGCTCAACAATCAATATGGCCCAATATATCTCATTGTCAACCAAGATGCTAGCAACCAAAATAAGACACTATTCGGTGTCAATGTATTATTTGTGAGTGTAGGCCAGATTCGTGATCTCACTATAACCTATTAGAATTTGGTGATGAAGCCGAACGAGGCCTTCACAGTAGGCTCCACAGATGTAGCTATCCACTCAAGGTCTGGGCCTTCTCTGCAATTTGGTCAGCTACCCATCTCATCAAACTGCCTCTGCAGATCGAGTCTCTCATAAAGGCGGTATCCTAGTCTGCCTCACTCTTCTATCGAACTCTGCTATAGACTTGGGGGTTGAGAACTTTGGCTCGAAAATCATTCAGCAGATAGTGACCTCTGACATATCCACCCGATTACCCCTCACCCTAATATGTTTCGGCCGAGGCTGGGTGAGGGGTTTTTTACCCTTGGGAAGAGAGCTGAGAACTATGGCAGCGTAAAAAGCAAAGAAATCATAAACCATGGTCAGGGAGTACTTCTCCGATGACTCTGCCAACCATTGGAGCCTGTATTTGGTGATGGTGTCCTAGTGGACTAAGACACTATCAAGTTTGGAGGTGATGACTCAGGCCTCCTAAAAAATAGAACGAGTTGGTCAGCCTCACTCATTCATCTGTATTTCCTTAGAGTACATGGCCTGCATGCCCTCGACGCACCACCGACTAGATCGAGCATTCGGAGGTTGGGGTGGTACTCGAGGGGCTAAAGTAGAAGCAAAGTTTGACCTCTCCTTGGATCTTGACTCAGACCCTCCCTCGGACGAGGTCATCTGTGTGGAGCTACTGACCCTGTCACCTCTCTCGTCAAACTAGGGAGGACAAACCACAATCGCCTAGCTCTAGGGCTGCTCGACCTGCCTAGTGGCAGCCCATGTCTGATAAAGCTCGACACCCATATCGAGCTAGATATCAAGCTCTTCTACCACTAGACCCAAAGCAGCCTCAGAGTCCATAATCTCATCACGTAGCCGCTCTCTAGTGGCTCGTATCTCATCTCGTCTAGGCTTTGAGGCCATGGTATCTAACATATTTAGCAAACACGATTAGCCTTACGAGTTAAGGAATGAAACACAAAGACATATCAAAATTAGGCATACAGGGGTCTACGAGGGCTCCTTTATGGGCTGTAGTGAAAACTACGAGTTATAGAAGGTCCTCATAGAGACTTAAGTCTATTAAATTTGATTATTGGAATGACATCTATGACACCAGGTATGACTCGTAAAAGCTTTTACAAGTCGTAAAACTAGGTCATAGATGACACTCCAGTAATTGGTTTATGCAGGCAGGCCCATACGATACCTATCTACGAGTCGTAGATCAATCTACAGCTCGTAGAAGGTCTCGTCTGATGAGATCCTAGAAATTTCAAGTTTTTGAAATTTCTTACGAGGGGCAACTACGGCTTGTGGAATGTTCCACAGGCCATAGAAGACCTTCGTAGAGTGACTTTCTAGAAACTTGGAGTTCCAAGTTCATCAAAATGGGTCCCCAAAATGACTTTTTAACAATTATATTAGCATCGAAGAATAACACACATACATCCTGACAAGATTTCACAAATACCCAACACCTCTCATGCGAATGATCACATATAACCCCATCAAATTTCATTTTGCATGTTTATTTAACAACCCGACACTATTTGAATGAATAGCAATCAAAACACACACATGTAGTCACATATCAAATTTTCAAATAGATCTATTCAACTCAATGACATGTGGTGACATGGTTTTTCATAGAGTATCATTCAAAATACGCCGGTCATGGCCACACACAAAAGATTCCGGCATACAACATAATTCCATACCCATTTTAACATTTAAATTAGAGTATTACCAACAACACACAAAGACAATCACAAATTTGTAATTATTAAGTTAAGAACACCATGCCCATAAATATTTTTAACTAATTCAAACTAATTTCGATAGTTCAAAGGTTTTAGGACCAAGGAATTGTAGGAATTAGAGAAAAATAAGTTGAAATTGATGGAGGAATTCGAGAGGGTGCAAAACCCTAGGTGTTGGATGTGGCTGGAAAAGTCACTAGAAAATTTTGACGATGACCGAATAGTGGGGGTAATCGAAAATATCCTAGGGTTGAAAGGATTGTTTTTTTTTTGAAAGTTTAGGCGAAATTGGGGTCAAATAAGATTGACCCCTTTTTATACCTTTACTGGGTCGGTTTAAAAGGATTGGGCTCGACTCTACGAAACCCCAATTATGGGCTGTAGACTATTCTATGGATCATAGATCTCGATTTCGTAGGCAGCCTGAAACGTAAATGGGAACTGGGTTCTACAGGCTAATTTATGAGCCCTATAATGAAATATGACTCGTAAAGTAAGTCGTTAAACCCCAACACTCAGTCTAAAGGTAGAAAACTTACCTGGGGTCTACGAGCCCCATTTATGACCCGTAGTTGTTTCTACGAGCCGTAAAGTTGGCTCGTTATCTGGAGTGCACATAAGTTTACTCACTGAAATATTTTACAAATTGATGTACGGGTCGTACTTTTACATAAAGCCCGTAAAACTTGTCATAGAATAATTTTTTATTGCCTTCTCATTCTAAGATGGCTGACTTGGTCCTATACCTACATAAGGTTTACAAAATACACTGTTACGCTATATGCCACTAGTCTAATATTTACAATTATAACAAAAATGCCACAAATTAAACTACCTACCAGTCTAAAACTCAAAACAAAACAAAACTACCATTATTACAAAGTATCTTGGGTTGGCACCTATGTAGCATCTAATTTATTGTTGCGGCATGACTTGGATGACCTGGACAGATTCTGGTTTTCTATCATGCTCTTACAGACAAACACAATATTGTGTAGATGGTCATGTGGTTCTCTGAAGGTAAGCCCACAAACAACCCATGATTTTGCAGCATTTGGTGCAGCCCACTCAACACGATGAACTTTGTGTCATCTGGTAGTGGAGGTAATACAATAGCTCCCATGATGTCCATCACCATAGGGTCAAGATGATATTGATTTCCTTGATTAGCTGCGACTTGGAGAACTTGTGGCGGTGGGTTGTTATTTTCATTGTTTAGATTTAGTGTTGCATTTACCACATCATTTGCAGTGTTTTTCATATCATCCTGGGTCATTCTCCTTAGGGTCCTTTGGATCTCTGGGTCAATTAAAGTCAAGGGGTTTCCTCGACTTCGAGTGTTGTGCCACCTGTACGCTGAAACAAAACAAAAATAACAAAAATGTAAAATTAGGGAAAAAAGGATTAACTCCCAACCTACTTGAATAAAACAAATCTAGCTATATTCCCCGACAATGACGCTAAAATCTTGATGTCTCCCAAGCTACACCATCTTTTTGAAGGTTAAAGAAATTGTTGTCAGGATATATAACCTAACCAAGGTTAGGGTCGAACCCATAGGGAATATGGGAGACTTTTGATTAATGCAAAGCAAAGTGGGGATGATTAGCCTATTTTCTCCCGAAAAAAGGGGGGGGGGGTATAATTGCAGAAAAAGTAAATCTAGACTAGTACAAGTGTTGTGAAATCAGTAGAAGAGTTAACTAGGGTGATGTGTTCCCCATGATTCCCTAACTCAGTATTACCAAATAATTGTAATCTTTTCCATTGTGTAGATGTAGAACAGTAAATTAAGTTTACAAAGTCCTTTGATCTAGGTGAGAGGCAAATTTCACTATGGCATTTGATCCATCTCCGTAGTGTGACATCAGTAACCCTTACCTATTGTCCTAATACAATCTCTCCTTGATCTAGTTTCATTGATTAGATGAGAAAATATTAGTAGAATCTTGTTAATTATTCTCTTTTCCTATTCATTACCTCCTTGATCCATCAAGTAACACTAGGCGAGTTCTAACGTTGGTCACTGTTAAAAAACATTCAAAATAAAGAGAAGTAATTAATAAATTCATACACACTTTTCAAGAATTATGAATTATATGGTTTTACTTTGTTAGTTCCTCATGGTTCCCACAACCCTAGTTGTGGATTTAGCTACTCATGGTCATTGTAGATACAAGAATCATGATATAGAATAACATAATTAAACACTTACACAAATGAATTTATGAATAAGGAATCCGACTCTTCAATAGAAATCACAAGTATGAATCAAGAACATAAAATATTGTTTCTCAGATGTTCTCTCTCTAAACTTTTGAAACTTCTATCCTATTTCTGCCAACTTGACGAAAAATAACTTAAAAACCTATTTATAATGTTTAAAATACAAAGCCAAATCAAAATAGGAAAATTAGGTTGGCAAGCTCTATGGAAAACTTCTACGGGCTGTATAATGTTCCATGGGCCGTAATCGGGGTTTCATGCTCCTCTTCTACAAAACTGGAGTGGTCTTCTACAAGGCCCATCTACGGGCCGCACTGGGTTCTACAACCCGTGGAGGGTTTCTCTGATGCACTTTTAATTCTTCTCAACTTTTTGATTCTTAGGGTATGACCTGAAATCTAGGACTCGTATAATATTTTACGACTCGTATGCATGTTCGTATAATCTTATTCAAAAAATTTTCCTTCGTTAGAATTTGTTACGAAACCTCTTTTACGACCAGTGAAATCTTCCACGACCCGTAAAAGGTTTCGTGGATCATCAAAATCTTTAATTTTAGAACACTTAGCCCAAAAATCATGCCAACCCTATAATCCTACAAAACAAATATAAAAATACATCAAATATACTAATATCGCTTTGAGAACACACAAAATCCTAAGTTTTAAGCATCAAAAGTGCTGTATTTCAACAACACATCAATTTTGATATAAGATTTTATACAAATTAGGTGATCCAATGACTCATAATTGTATATATTATCTTATAATCAATTCCTAAGTATTTAAAGTGTATTTGATGTGGTTTAGTGTAACAACCCGAAAATTTTCGAAATCTACTTATGGTTGGCATTCTAAGATGTACTACAAGCCATGTATGAGTTT
>JBCEWC010016586.1:0-13026 GCA_038996855.1 Solanum aculeatissimum | reverse complement strand
GGATATTAAAATACCCCTTAAAAATACATTATTATCAAATTATGCACTCTTAGTCCCATACGAGAAGTGAAACTCAAATTAAATCTTCCGAAAAGGACGAAGTGCCACTTAGGCCATCTCTCTAATCACGAATATGCATTTAGGGAATTCCTTTGACTTAATACTTTAATCCCGTTATATTACAACCTACATGAAGCCTTATTACCCTTAAGTTCTATCGAGATTCATACATTCATTATACAACATGCTATAATATGCATATTATGAAAGACGAGAAACATGAGGTCTCACACGAACACTCAGAGGACTTTCTATAACACTTGATGAGCACTTTGACGGACCGTTTGGAGGTTGAATGACCGTGTAAGGGTCCCGTGTGACCAACCTTAGAGTCCCAGCCTTGGCCATGGCTTAGCCTAGCTACTGTCCCACTTAACGGGACTGTACACGGACCGTTTGGGCTCAAACGAGCCATTCAAGGTCTTGTGGTCCTACACTTGTCATAGGAGTGGTTCCAGGCCACCCATAGCTCACTGGAACACTTGAAGATACCCCACATGGACTGTGCAAAGTTTCACGGCCCGTTTCCATTCCCTTGGCAATATTTCTGAGTCTATCTCCAATGTCTTCTGACTTTCAGACAGTCTCATTGTTTGGGCCTTATCTCCCTCATCCAAACTCCAAATTGAGTGAAACCAGTTGTGTAGCAAAGCTAACTCAAAGATCTTCAATTTTATATGTATCATCTCACATGGTGCTTCCTACATCAAAATTTGTGACCATTTGAAATACACTGCCAAAACTGCCCCTCTAGGCCACCAACGAGCCCATTTCCCATTCAGCCACTTAAACTCAACCTATGGCTACCAAAACTCAACCATGGCCAGTAGTACATTATATAAGGCCAATCATAAGGAGATTTTAAAACTTTTCGGGTTGTCTCATGCCACTCACAACAAAAATGTCTATTTGTGGAAGGGATGGTCGTCTGAAGATCAACTGTCATACATTAAAATTATTCCAAAGAATATCTAGCAAACTATGTTGAACAACAAAAAAACAGAGTGGGACGTGGTCCTAAGGTTAATTCTTAGAATATTTCTAAGTTGAAGAAAGTGGTGCTACCCCCTAGACAAGAAAAGTTTGAATTATCGCTTAATCTCCATATTGGGAACTCAAATTGAAATAGATTCCTAAGACTAACAAGTGATCTCTTGCTGGTAAGTAAAGGAAGAAATAACCAATGATAGCAGATGGATAGTGGTTTCTCAAAGCATATGACTAGAAGTGTTGAACGCTTCCTTTCACTCAAAGAACATTAAGATGGAGGTGTTTATTTTGGAAATGGCAAAATGGATATATTTTTGGTATTTGCAGGATTGGATAGTCTCTTTATCACTTAATAGAAAATGTCTATTATGTGAGTAGAATGAAATTCAGTCTGTTGGGTGTATCTCAAATTTGTTACATGGGAAATGAAGTGAACTTTTGATTAAAAATTGTATTGTCACCAATATGGATTCACAAAAGTGGTGTTTGTGACAAAAAGATTGAAGAATATGTATGTGGATGATCTAGAATCTATACATGGAAATGATCTTACATGTATTAGTGCTTTAAATGAGGATGAAGAACTTTGGCACAAAAGACTTGGTCATGTTAGTTCTTTATTGTTGAACAAACTTGCTTCAAGGGACCTTGTGTAATGACCCAAAAAATTTTTAACTTCGTAATGGTTAGTAAAGGTTAGTGTTGGATTCGTCATGGTTGATATTTTGTATTCATGGGTTGTATTTAAGTGGCAAGATTCAAATGGATTGTTTTGGTGAAGGGTTGTAAGGCCGTTTAGGAAGCACTGACTTTGAATAATTATATATTTTGGTAAGAGATGAAATGTTGTACTATTGTATATAAAAGTGAAGCTCTTCGAGTTATCTTCGTAACGCAACTAGTTTTACTTGATTCGGAGTTCGGATGTGGAAGTTATGATCCTTACAGTGAGACTTCCCGTATTCGGAGGTATGCTGGAAAAGGTTTCAGGAATGAGTCCAAGTGAGGTACCACGGACCTTTTGGTGGTTCACGCTCCGTGGTGTGTCCTGTGGGTTTATACAGTGGGCTCCATTGGAGCTTGTACCAAGGCCTGGACCAAATGGAACTCCATGGACCACTTCATGGTCCGTGTGAGCCTTCACCATTCGTATGGGGGTCCCGTGAAGTGATCTAGAGAGTTGGCCAAGGCTCGGGGCTTGAATCCGGACCAAGTGATGCTCCACGTACCAGTACAAAGTCCGTGTGCAGTTACACGGTCTGTGAGGCCCCTCGTGAGTTGGTCCAAAAAGTCCCCGGAGATTTCAAGCCAAAGCTGAGACCAAGTGAGGTCTCACGGATAGGTTCACGGTCCGTGAGCCTCTGGACGACACCTGGGAAGCTTCCGTGAGACCCTATTTTTTGTGATCTATTCCATTTTATTAATTGTTAATTCATAATTTAGTTTAATCCTATGCTCCTTTTAGCCTTTCTAGGATTTCCTAACTCCCCTAAATCAAACCCTAATTCATTCTATCACTCCTCAAGCCTCACAAAAATTCTCTCAATCCTCTTGACCTCCATTGATAAAAGCTTGAAGAAATTGAATTCTAGTACCCATTCTATTCTCATTGTCATTCATGGCATTTGCATGCATGATCATGGATTTTGATGAAGGTTATTATGTGGGCTAAGTCCCAAATATGATTATGACTATGTTTTGAACAAGTATGGGTTATGATAAGAATGTGATCATATAATGTCTATGATATGGCTCTTTGAGCAACATGAGTGTTTACACTAATATAATATGATATGATATGACAAGTATAGAGCTACTCTTATGCATAAAGTTTGACATAAAAGTATATTTGGCTTTTTAGCCCAATGAAGCATTGTCATGAAATGTATTTTACTCTTGTTAAGTATGCATGAGAGAAATGAAAGTGAATTTAGCTTTTAAGCCCAAGTATGCATAGTTTGATATTTAAGTGTCAAGTTTCCATTTTTAAAGCATGTATATGCATACATATTCTTATAGGATGATGACATAGTACCGAGAAGGATTAGAGTAGTAAGTGGGATATCCCCAAGGATCCCACTCCTTTCCCGAAACTATGTGCCAACGTAGGTATGCTACCAAAATGGGAGGCCCGTAAGGTATGCTATGACAAGATATGATATGATATGATATGTTATGTAAATCCTTCAAAAATGACCAGGTCTTAAGGAAGGTGGCCATCACATCGAAATGGAAGGCCTATAAGGTGTGGTGTAGATTACCTTTTGCAAGTAATCTTCTCCGATTAATTGGGAGGCCTCATCGAGCAAGTTCATGTTGTAGCTCAAATGAGTTTGGATGTAGGTTATGGTTCCATTCCCTCTATACTGTAAGCATTATGGCATTTCATGCATCATGATTATCATGGCATATTGATATACTATCCTTCCTTATATCCTCTTTCTATGTATGTTCCCTTGTTATCTAGGTTGTCTATAGGTTCATGTGCATATGCATTTGCATGCCCGCATACTTAGTGCTTTATTTTGCTAACCCATACTCTTTGTCTACATGTTCTAACCATGTAGGGATTGGTGATGACCTCTATCTCCCGTTGGGCGATGAGTGACATCCTTAAAGCTATTTGCTTGTGGTGAGCCCTTTTGTTCAAGAGCTATAGCTACTTTCTACCTTCCTTGTATTATTTATTTTTCTTTCTTTATGACTTGAGGGTGAGCCCGGATTATGTTGAGGCCCCGCTCTATCTTATGTAGAGGCTATGTTGGACATGTTAAACTCATGCACGTAGTATGATGTTTTGATGAGATGTTATGACTATTGAGAGTTGGCTATGAGAATGGTGTTTCGATTATGCTTATGATTATGTTTGGACTTGTGAATGTTGAGAATGTGGTTATGTGGAAAGTCCCATAACCCGGTGTGCCCCCATAGCATGAGTCCTACTTACTCGCCCCTTAGAAATACTTGTTATGTGCTATGTGATCCATGTTCATCCATTCCTGGCAATATCCCCATAGCTTGAGTCCAAAGCCCCGTTCTCCATAGTACTATGTGCTATGTGTTTACGTTTCCACGCTTCCAAACCAATGATGTGAGTGATGATGCTATGATGGCTTGATCGAGGACTTTCGGGTTATCCTTCGCCATGTCACATCTAGGCCCCACTTCTGGGTCGTGACACCTTATTTGTGGGCTACCAAAAGTGAAGTTTGCAGAAGATAATGTTTGTGAGGGATATGTTAAAGGAAAGTAGACCAGATCCTCTTTTAAGAAAAATAAGCAGGTCAGCACTACCAGACCACTAGAGTTGATTCATATGGATCTATGTGGGTCAGTAAAGATTCAAACTTGGGGAGGAAAGAAGTGCATCTTGGTGGTCATGGATGATTATTCAAGGTTTACTTGGACCATGTTCTTGAGCTCAAAGAATGAAACCTATGATGTATTTTTTATCTTTGCTAAGATGATAAAAAAACAAAGTTGAACTGTAAGTTAGCAGGGATCAGGTCCAATCATGGAACTGAGTTTGAAAATACAAAGATGGATACCTTTTGTGCAGAAAATGGAATTCATTAGAACTTCTCAGCTCTGAGAAGTCCTCTGCAAAATGTTATGGTTTAAAGGAAGAACAGAACCTTGGTGGATGTTGCCAGGAAAATATTGATTGATTCTGATCTTCCAAAGAACTTTTAGGCTAAAGTTATAAATATTACATGCTTTGTGACAAATAGGTGCTTGTTCAGATAAATTCTCAACAAACACCCAATGATTTGCTCAATAATAAGAAGGCTAAAGTATGTTACTTAAGGGCTTTTGGTTGCAAATGGTTTGTTCTCAACAATGGGAAGGAAGACTTGGGAATGTTTGATGCAAAAGGTAATGAAGGTGTATTTTTCGGCTACTCAAGTTCCCGCAAAGCTTATAGGATTTTAAATAAAAGCACACAGTGCATTAAAAAAAGTGTCCATGTGATTTTTGATAAGTCTAGTCAACTTGAAAGATTGAAAGATCAAGACGCAACTGAATTTGAAGAATTGTTGCACTTCTATAGGGATGGTGTTAATGTTGATCAAGATGGTGATGGCAACTTGGAGAAGACTAATTTTGATTTGAATTTGAAGAATTGTTGAACTTCTATAGGGATGGTGTTAATGCTAATCAATATGGTGATGGCAACTTGGAGAAGACTAATTTTGATTTTGAAGCTTCAAGTAATACAGGTGTTCCTAATAGTGGACCTCATCTGCACCAGTTACGGATAATAAACAGAGCACTGTTGAACATCTTGAAAATGCTGATGATTGAGAGACTAGTGCAAAAGATGAGAAAGAAAATCAAATCCCCATGACATCTCTCTGAAGACTCATATTTGCTCGTCTTTTAGATAATGTAATCTCACCTTTAGATTTTGGAGTTCAAACTAGATCTAAGATAAGGAACATGGTAACATTCTCTACATTTATCTCCTCAATTGAGCCTAAAATGTGAAGGAGGCTCTAAAAGATGTTGATTGGGTGAACTTCATACAAGAATAATTACTCTAGTTTGAAAGAAAAAATGTGTGGCACTTGGTACCCAAGCCATCTAATAGACAATTATTGGAACCAGGTGTATCTTTAGGAGCAAGCTGGATGAATATGGAGTTTTTGTTCATAACAAGTGAAGGCTGGTAGTTCAATGTTACAAACAGTTAGAAGGAATGACATTTGCGCCTGTTGTAAGAATAGAAGCCATCAAGATTCTCATAGCCTTTGTATCATCATGGGTTTCAAGATCTATCAAATGAATGTCAAGAGTGACTTCTTGAATTTCTATCTAAAAGAGCAAGTGTTTGTCAAACAACCTCCTGGTTTTGAAGACGTTGATCGCCCCAACTATATGTTCAAATTGGACAAGGTTTTGTATGGGTTAAAAGAGGAACCTAGAGCATGGTATGAAAGGTTTTATAAGTTCCTTCTTGAAAATGGTTTCAAAATGGGAAAAATAGACAACATATTGTTTTTGAATTCAAGAGTAAGGGACCAGCTCATCATACAAGTCTATGTTGATGATATCATATTTGGTGCTACTTCAGAGTCAATGTGTAGTGAATTCTCAAAGCTGATAGGGAGTAAATTTGAAATGAGCATGATGGGTGAATCACATTTCTTTTTTGGTTTGCAGATCAAACAAACTCCTTAAGATCTCGAAATTAACCAAGAAAATATATCAAGGAGTTGTTGAAAAAGTTTCAAATGGATTATGTAAAGCTTATTAATACTCCTATGGGAAACAATTCCAAACCAGATATTGATGAACCTGGTCCCAATGATTATAAAACTATGTACAAGAAATCATAAGATCATTATTGTACCTAACTATATGTAGACAAGATATATATTTAGTGTTGGAATGTTTTCTAGGTTCCAATCAAAGCCTAAGGAGACCCACTTAAAGGTAGCTAAAAATCCTAAGGTAGTTGAATTAAACATGGGACTTGGTACTATACTATCCTACAGGTGATTGTTTTAAGCTGATTAGTTATGATAATGCTAATTATGCAAGATATCAAGTAGATAGAAAGATAAACTTTTGAATAGCTCACTTCCATGGATCATGTCTTGTATCTTAAAAAACAAAATAATTTTGCTCTTTCAACTGTTGAAGCTGAATATGTAGTTGTTGCCTCTTGTTATGCTCAATTGCTATGGATAAAACAATAGCTAAAGGATTCTGGTGTCATCACACACATTATTCCATTACTGTGTGATAACACAAGTGCTTTGCATATGGAAAATAATCTTGTTCATTACCAAAGGACAAAGCACATTGATGTGAGACATCATTTCTCAAGGGACAATATTGAAAAAAGAAATATTTACATGCAATTTTGCAAGGCAGAAGATCAAATTATAGATATCATTACAAAGGCTTTGAGTAGAGATCAATTTGAGAAGAACAAATTGAAGCCGGGGATGTTAAAGCTTTAATGAGCTCTTGGTTTTTGGATGAAAATAAACTTCTTTTTGCTTATGATTAGAAGGGAATGGATCTTTTTACTTTTTATTACTTTCCATGGTAAAGATAGTTCTTGTACCTTTTTGCAGGCATACATTCGTAAGTGATTTAGTTAAGATAGCCAAAATTTGAAATATAGATTTGAGTGTCACATCTGAAACTTTAGAGGGACATGGTCCTCTCTTAAAGGATAGCAATCTCTTAATTAAATTTAATTTTCTATTGAGAACCATAATTACTATTCTATGTCAGTTTTATGTTAGATGATAGATATCCCATCAATCTTGAAAAGTTGATCTGTCCTTTGCACTTTCCAATGAACCTAAAAACCCTTTCATTTATCTATTCTTCCCCATTTACTAAGCAATGGAACTCCAAAGGACCTTAGAATTTATTGTTCATCTTTGAAGTTTTTTAGAAAACTCATCTTCTCTCTTAAACATCCTCCAAACTTGTTCCTTGTTCAATAAAAGGATAAATGTCTCAGTCTTCTTACTTTAATCAGGAAATGCTCCTTGCATTAAATGAAATTTTTCTATCTATAGGTCATGTTAGTGAGCATCCTGACCCTTCTACCCAAAACTCCCTTGTTGAAACAAGCCAGAAAAGATCCTATTTCTTCTTCTCAAAACCCTCATTCTGAGGAACCTTTTAAAACCCTTGATATCCTTGATCTCAACACCTCTCAATATCAAGTTCTTCTTGACACTTTTCAACTAGTGCTCCTTTTAGGATAGTATACTATTGATTCACAACCTAAACCTAGTTCTCCCTCCAATTTCTCCTTCGACTTTGTTGTAGAAGGTGATGTACCTAAGGATAAAAGGGTGAGTCAAAACTACTAGCAGCAAGTGAAGAATTTGTGCCAAAAAGTCTGTTTGAGATGAAGGAAGGACTACATACTTCTTATGTTGATAAAGTGGGTGAAATAGTTGAAAATTTTGAAGCCAGTTAGATTCTACAAATATTTACTCCTAAGGGAACCTTTCCTATTATAGATACTGATTTTGATGATGATGATGATAAGGACAATCTTTTCCTCTCTTCAAAAATTAAAAGAAGGATGGTGCCTATTTCAAGTAAAGGGAAAGAAAAGGTGGTTGGTAAAACTGAACCAAGAAGATGACAATATCACACCAGATGGTCAACAAATAAATTGATGAGTGATGCCATGAAGGAGAATAGAGCTCGTACCTCTATTGGAAGAAGCTTGAGAAAAGAAAAAGTTGTGAAGGACCTGGTACTTGAGGCTGAGGTAGTTGACTTATCTGAAAAAGCTAATGATAACAAAAGGAAAGGGAAAGTGGCACTTGTTAAGGAAGTGAATAAATCAATAAGAGAAGTTTTTACAAAACTAGTCCCTAAGTCTAGTGAGGGACCAGTTTCATTAGAAAGAATATAAACGTTTGAGAAGGAGTTGACCAAGGAAGAAAGAATTGAAGTTTTCAGAACTCAAAAAGTTCTCAATTATAGATTTGTTGATTCTGAAGTGTTATCTAAACCAGGAATGTGTGACCTTACAAATGTTGTTGAGCTACAATAATGGACATACCTTTTTGTTGGGTTTGTCCCAAACCTTTACGAATCCTAAGTGAGGCATTTCTTTTATAATGCTATTATTGAGAATAATGGTAGTTTGACTACCAAAGTTAGTGAAAGAAGATTGTGTTTGAATGATGAAGTTTTGAGTGAAGTTCTGAAGGTGTCAAGGGAAAGGATTAGGTAAGTAGTTGGAAAGAATTGTTCTGAAAAACTTTGTAGAGATCTATGGGAAGATTCCAAACCTGAACACTTTTGGAGTTCCAAAGAAGTTTCTAAAAGGGGGTTATCAACCGTTCTTTGAGTTAGTTAACAAGGTCTTGTTGCCTCGTTCTAAGAAGAGGATAGTGATGTCGCCCAAGCTGCACCATATTTTTAATGATTAAAGCGATTGTTGCCAAGATATATAATCTAATCGAGTTTAGATTTGATCCCACAATGAGTATGGTCGACTCAGGGTAATATCAAGCAAGTAAAGTTAATTAACCTCCTTATCTCCTAAAAGGGAGGGGGTTGTGTAATTTGCAAAAAAGATTAAACCTAAACTAGAATGAGTGTTGTGAAATTAGTAAAAGAAGTAACTAGGGTATTATGTTCCTCATGATTCCCTAACTCGATGTTACCAGATAATCGTAACCTATTCTAGTGTGTAGTATGCAAAATGATAAGTTAAATTTACCAAACCCTTTGAGCTAGGTGAGAGGTAAATTTTACTATGTGATTTGATCCATCCCCGCAATGTGATATTACTAACCCTTACCTATTATTCCAATACAATCTCCCCTTGATCCAGTTTGGTTGATTAGATGAGAAAACATCAGTCAAATCCTTTTAATTACTCTATTTTACTATTTATTACTACCTTGATCCAGTCAGTAACAACTAGGTAAGTTCTAACGTTGGACACCCATTAAAAATCAATCAAAATA
This sequence comes from Solanum aculeatissimum, assembly GCA_038996855.1. NCBI lineage: Eukaryota > Viridiplantae > Streptophyta > Magnoliopsida > Solanales > Solanaceae > Solanum > Solanum aculeatissimum. Next base: position 3,511 of record JBCEWC010016586.1, on the reverse strand, counting down.
AAGAGAAATAATTAATACATACATGCACACTTTCCAAGAATTAAGAATTATTTTGTTGCACCTTGTTAGTTCTTCATAGTTCCCACAACTCTAGTTGTGGATTTAGCTATGCATGATCATTGTAGAAGGAGAAATCATGTTAAACAATAGCATATTTAATCACTTACAGTGATGAAGTTAAAAACAAGAAATCCCAATTATCGAGAAATCACAATAAATAAAATTGATGATAAAATCACCGAAGAAGAATTCTCCAAGTCTTTATAATTGGTTTTTGTCTAATTGGTGAGTCCTTTCTTCTTAAAAAACCTAAAATCTATTTATAATAACTAGAAACCAAAACCAAAATGAAATTTGAAAACTGAGTCGGCAATCACTACAATCAGGGTTACGAGCCACATAGAATTTTATGGCCTGTACCAAGGCTTCATAAACTTCATTCTTCAAAACTGGGTTATACTTCTACGAGACCTTTCTACGGGCCATATTCAAACCTATGGCCTATATAGGGTTTTGTTTGATGACTTTTCAGAAAATCCCAAAATCTGATCCTCAGGGTACGGAACCTCATCTATGACTCATACAAATTTTCATAGCTCGTCTGACAGTCTATAGATAAAACCATAAAAAATGGCCCTTCACGAGATCTCAGCTACTAAACCACTCTACACCTCGTGGAATTACCCATGGCATGTAGAGTGTCTCATACTCTCTCAAAATTTGCAATTCTGCAAACTTCATGCCAACTCTATAATCTTGCAAAATAAACATAAAAATATATCAAATCCAAAAATATTATTTTTCGATGATTATGTCATATACCATATTGGGGTAGCATGGATTAAATGGAGGCTTGCCTCTGGAGTATTATGGATAAGAAGATACCATCTAAACTCAAAGGTAAATTTTATAGGATGGTGGTTAGACCATCTTTGTTGTATGGGGTAGAGTGTTGGCAAATAAAAAATTCACATGTTCAAAAGATGCAAGTCGCAGAGATGAAGATGTTGAGATGGATGTGTGGACATATCAGAAGTGATAAGATTTTGAATAAGACCATTTGGGAGAAGCTAGAGGTGGCCCCTGTGGCTGACAAGATTATGGAAGTGAGACTATGATGGTTTGGACACGAACAGAGAAGAAGTACCGATGCTCCTATTAAGAGGTACAAGAGGTTAGATTTAGGAGTTAAATAGAGGAGTAGATTTAGACCGAAGAAGTATTGGGGGGAGTTGATCAGATAAGATATGCGAAACTTGATCTCACCAACGGCATGACCTTAGATTGGAAGAAGTGGAGGTCGCAAATTAAAGAAGCAGGCTAACAAATTAGTAGGATTAGGTTGATGTATAGCCATATGGTATAGTAGGGTAGTAGGATTTGTCATGTCTTTATATCCTGTGTTATCATTATCTATCTTATATATGTTAATTATATCGTATTTATATACTATCATGTGTTTTTCGTTATTAGTCGCTCTTTTTATTTCCTTTTTCATTCCTTTCCTCGTTTCCATATCAAGTTTATTCTTCTTATGGGTTTTTGAGATGAGGGTTTCCAGGAAATAGTTGCTCTACCTCTATGAGGTAATGGTAAGGTCTGAGTATATTCTACCCTGCCCAGACCCTACTTGTGGATTCCACTGGGTATGTTGTTGTTGTAAACCCATAAATATTGCTTTGAGAACACATAAAATTTTAAGTGTTAAGCATCAAAAGTGTTGTATTTTCGTAGCACATAAGAGAGTTTCATTTGTCATTAATTTGTTCCTTATGGAAAACTTAAGAAAGTTCGAACTAATGAACATCCCAAAAATAAACTTGGAACATATAAGAAAAATTCTAACTATAAAGGATGGCAAGCATGGGTTAGGGTATTGTAATTACATGACTAAAGTGTTTCAACACTTAGGGTTTCATTTTGATGATGGAATAAGGGGTACAGTGAAGCAGATCTTCTCTCTGGACACTCTAGTGGAGAATGAGTGTGTAGAGGGGAGGGCAATGAAGTTAAGCAGAATGTTTGAGCTACAAGTAGAAAAGGAGAGGCTGAGACAAGAAGTTGAAGACATGACAGCTCTTCTGAGTGCTAAGGATGATAAAACAGCCTTGTTGAAGGCTAAAATGGTTGTAGCATAGATAGAGGGACCTGGTTCTAAAAGGTGGTGGAGTTGAAGGCCAAAAATGATGATTTAACTACTCTAGTGGCCAAACGCAAGGACCAACTACTTAATAATCACATGGAGTCAAATGTTACACTTACCCTTGTTGTCCAGTCCTTAACCCCAACCCCCTCCCCCCCCTCCGCTTGCTCTTAGGTTTCTAGAGTTTTTGTTGTTATATAGTCTTGGTTCTCTTTTTCATGACTTGTGTAATGAATGGTTGTTGTTCTGATTTTAATGAAATGCTTTTTTTAGATTTCTTTCTTTTGACATGGTTGATTTTTTCAAATATGTTTGTGGTATCTTTTGACTATGCTCTTACCATATGCTTACATTCCATTAATTCTGTGCTTACTGTCGATTTTGTTTATGATGCCTAAAGGGGGAAAATGATGTTCTTTCAAATGAAAACAAATGAACTAATATGTTGGTGACAGGGAAAACTAATACATGGACCTAGTTGAAAATGAGAGTTTATTGATAGGGGGAATAAGTAATATACTGAAAAATATTTAATGTGCTGAAAGTCATTGCTAGACATACTATGGGTTTGTCATAATCAAAAAAGGGAAAATGATGTTATGAAGATTTGATGATTAACAAACTATGTGAATAGATGAGGGACATGATCCCATGCATGTTGTGAACCTAAAAGTGACACCTAACAAATAGTACACTATGTACCTGCCAGTTTATTATTTGTTGGTACGCATATGTCTACTCTATAGAAATTGTCTAACCAATAAAATTGCTCTAATTATTACTATTATAGGGTATATGTATCAAACTTTTCTTGAAGAGAAAGCTTGAGGGTTTCTACACACATTGAGTGAGTGTTCTTTGTGAGGCTCTCGAGTAGTACACTTAGAAAAATCAGAGTTGTTTTTACTTTATATACTTTATTGTGCTTAAATGGTGCTTGTATCTTTTGAATCGATTCCTACTTTTTAAAGGGATCTAATATTAAGCAAGATTTGTTTCTCTTAATTGCTATAGTTAGCTATCATGAGTCTTGAAGTCTAAGATAGATAGAGTTAGTCTATTTAGTGGGTAGCGGAGTAGCTACTTAGTTTGGTCATACCTATTGTAGAGTTATCACTATAAGAGGTAATTTAGAGATAGATTCCTTGATTACAAGAGTTTGTAATCCAAAGCCTTTCACCCTTGAGATTAATGAAGTGGGGTTGAAATCTTGTGAGTACATGTCATGGTTTTGTCATCCCTTGAGCAAGGGGACTTCCACATAAAACAACTTGTCTCATTTTGTGTCACGCCCGGATAGGGGGCCTAGATGTGACATGGCGAAAGAGGACCCAAAGACCCTCGATCAAGCCATCATAGCATCATTAC
>JBCEWC010016585.1:0-13027 GCA_038996855.1 Solanum aculeatissimum | reverse complement strand
TGATATGATAAGCTATGTAGATGAGCTACTATTATTGCATTGATATGGAATGGTTTTGGAAATTCTTGTTGGCTTTTAGCCTAAGTATGGTTATGGATTTGATCATGATTTGGTTTCGTCAAATGATGCATGATTTTGAAAGAATGTCAACTCTTCGTTTTGAAAGACTTTCATGTATATATATGTATTCCCGTGGGATGATACTTATTACCGAGGGATTGGAGTAGTAAGTGGGCTTTCCCTAAGGGTCCCACTCCTTTCCGTCAAACCATGTGCCAACATGGGATTTCTCCCTAGATGGGATAACTTGTTTGTTTACCCTTGTTGAAGGGTAATTAGGGATCTACTTGGCAAGTAGTTTGGATCTAAGTATTAGCTCGCTCGGGTCTCCTCCAGTGTCGGTTGAGGTCACATCCCCGCTATGATATGTTCTTAGGTTGCATTTTATACATCATGGCATGACATATTGTTATAATATATTCCTCTTTTGGCAATGTGCATTCTTTTCGTATCACTTGTCCCCTCGTCATCTTGTTTAGTCATACTATATTATCATGTGCATTGCATGCCCACATACTTAGTACATATTTTGTGCTAACCCATACTTTTATTCTACATGTTCTAACCATGTAGGGACCGGTGACGGCTTCTATCTTCTGTTAGACGACGAGTGACATCCTTGTAGCTATTTGTTTGTGGTGAGCCCTTTTGTTCAAGGGCAATATCTATTTTCTATCTTCCTTGTATTCATTTATTTCCTTACTTTATGTATTAAGGGTTAGCCCCAAACTATGTCGAGGCCCTGCTCTATCTTATGTAGAGGCTATGTTGGATGCATTAAATTCTTGTACGTTGTATTATGTTTTATTGGGATATTATGACTATTGGGGTTTTTTTATGTAAATGATGTTTCAATTATGATTATGATTATGATTATGTTTATGGGATTGTGAATGTTGGGAATGTGCTTATGTGGAAAGTCCCCTAACCCGGTATTCCCCCAAAGCTTGAGTCCTACTGACCTGCCCCTTAGAAATACTTGTTATGTGCTATGTGATTCATGTTCATCCCATTACTGACAACTTCCCCATAGCTTGAGTCCAAAGCGTCATTTCTCCTAGAATTATGTGTTATGTGTTTACTTTTCCGCGCTTCTGAACCAATGATGTGAGAAATGATTCTATGATGGCTTCATCAAGGAATTTTGAGTTCTCCTTCTCCATGTCACATCTAGGCCCCACTTTCGGGTCTTGACAACTTCTTAGCAAATAGGCCCAACACTGGTCGAGTGTGGTAGGCATGGAAATGGTCAATGGTGCTGGTGTTGCCACTCTTATCTCCTCGAAGAGCTGCTGGATCTCTATCTGGATGGCAAATAAGTCTAGAGCCTAAGTCATACTAAGGAAATCCTCCAAACTCCTCTGAAATGCATCTACATGGCCTTGAAGGACTCTCATCCGCTGATCAAGAGTGGTCGTGTAGTGCACTTTAATGTGCTCCTCTGACTCAGTAATGACCTTAGGAATCCAAGGTCTAATTTGTTGAACCATCTAAGCCAACTGGGACTCAGTCTGAGCCTGGAGTTGTACCAAGGTTTGAATAGACTCTACGAATATGTAAACCATACCCGCGGGTTGAGGACGTGTCGGCACAACCTCTTGTGAAATGGAGGATATGGGAGTAGACCCCGTCTCAATCTAATCACTTGTAGGTGGGTCTCTCTTAGTCTCAAAATCAGTAGTAGAAGCAGTCTCAGGATGTGGTGGCTCAACAAACATTTCTGGAAGTCTGACGGTGGGCTACGATGCTTGCCAAGGTGCAATAGGATTCTTATGAGCCTTTATCAGGCCGACATCCTGAGTTTCCTATACATGAATCATCAGTTCAACATTCTGGATAATCTTTGTCCTTGCATCTATGCATAGCCTATGAACCAAGCAAGGAAAATGAATGGACGTCGACCGCTGAAAAGCTCGCTCATGGATCTCCTCTACAATATAGCGAGCAAAATGAACATTGTAACCAACTACGATATTGTCTACTAGTATGGTGCAATCTGGTGTAAGTGTATTATCTGTCTGGGTCAGCTAGATACGTGTGTGGATCATGACCCACCAAAACTTGGCCGCAAAGTTGATCGGGGCCGTTATACTAGGCATAGGGTCGGACATCCAGCTGGCATTCATGCCTTGCTTAGCTATGTATCCTGCGACCCATCAAAGTAAAGTGGCCTTTTGGGTTGGGTCCCTCATCACAACATAGTCCCATGCTTGCCCAAGTTGGTATCACTGGCCTCTATATGATCAACCAAAATATCTTTGACTAATGTTTGGATCAAACATGGTTGGGTGACAGGCTTGGCCTTCTTTGGAGTGGGCTCAATAATGGTAGCAGCGTAGGTTGCATACAACTCCGTGAACAATGCCAGAGAGTACTTCCACAATTGTGTTGCTATCCACTCGAGTCTATACCGGGCAAAAGTGTCATGGATGGCTGGCATTACATCAAATCCAGACGTCAGTATCTAGGGCTTCTCAAATATAGTCCTCGTGTGCCGACCTCTATCATCCTAGCAAATATCATCATACTAGATAGCATACATATCCTTGATGCACCATCGTCTAGGTTGGCTAGAGACATGTATAGTTATTGTGAATGACTTGTTCGAACTATCAAGCTCTAGACTAGACTCTTCCTCTGAGCCAAAACCATCATGATCAGGGGAGCCAGACCAGGTCCCATCTCCAGAGCTAGAAAAATGTATGGAACAACTCCGTGTATAGCTTTCCTCTTCAAACTAGGGAGGCTGTGCAGTGGTGATCTGGGTCTTAGATGGTACAATCTATCCGGATATCACCCATGTCTGTCATGGCTCAATGACTTTATCGGATAAATGTCAAGTCCTCCAAAAAGCCACTAATCTCTAACTTTGTTGGCTCATCACAAGGTCTCTCTCTCATAGCCTGAATCTCTACACATCTGGCTACATTTTCATTAGGACCCATGATATCTGTACATATGGACATATAACAGAACATAAGTCTACAAAAAGGAAAAATGAAAAGAAAAATCTTGCAGAACTTTTTCACAAATAGATAGTACTATAACACCCTGCACGTTGTTAGGCATAGAAGTTGAAAGTTAAGGAATTTTGAACTGACTTGGTCATACAAGTCAGTCTACTACTCATGGATGGACCACGGGTCATCAGAAGGTATCATATACTTGAGTCTAAAAAAGATGGAAAATCATGTCTTTCAATAAATGGTTTCACGATTAACAGGACAAATCGTATATGAAACCAAGGCCATTCAAAAGGTCGTGAAAGTAGCCTCTGAAAAATGGAATTTTTCTAACTTTAGGAGTTCTCACGAAGGGACTTATGACCCATATAAGGAACAATGGGTTGTATTGTTATCTCATGGAATGGAAGATGAAAATTTTAGTAGCTCAAATTTTGTGACACGAGTTCTACGAAGTAAATCATGAGCCATAATTTGAAGGACAACCCATAGATGGGGTCTCGTGAATGGCTCCATCAGCTTTTAATGAAGGGATTTTTGGATATTTCCAATTTATATAACTCCTAAACTACGTTGTTTTGACTCTCATAACTAACTTAAACGAATCAAACCCTATAAATCCTTTTCCTAACTCATTCTAATTCATTCATTCTCATAATTCTCTCAAAGGCTCTCAAATATTTCTCTCCCTAGAAAAGAGCTCCATTGAAGCTAGGATTCCAAGCTTTGCAAAGAATTTTCAAGGTTTTTCTACTCTTATTCTTAAAGTTCTTCGCTTGAGGTATGTAGGTCTTCATTCATGGATTAGTTTCATCCATGAAGTCCAATCCAAAACCTCCTTTTTCTCAAAGTTTCATGATGAATACTTATGGGCTTTTATGACATGGTTCCAAATGCAGGGATTATGATTCCTACATGATGATTATACTCAATTATGCATGAATTATGAAGGATTACATTATTTGTATGATTTCCAAGTAAAAGTATATGATTTCAAGTATATGATAATTAGCGTTTGTTGAATTAATGTGGGTTTCTTTACTAATGATCCAAATTGACTTCAATTGCATGTTTCCTCTTGAGATTTCATCAAATTGCATGGTTTTAACTCACTTGTTCATGAACCCGCACATGGCCTTAGTTTTCTATGATAAAGCTATAGTTTTTCATGAATATGATCTTAAGTTTGGAAAATATGTTTAATGAAAATGATGATGATATTATGATGATATGATGATGATGACGGTGATTAAGGCCCTAATGTTTATGATGATGATAAGATGGAGAGTTTACCCACACTTTATGTAAAGCTATGTAGATGGACTAGTCCTATGATAGGAGAAGCTTGTGAAGTTACGATGACTATTTTATAAGCTATGAAAGTATGATTTTAATGAAGTATATTGAAAGCTATGTATATGCATGATTTATGTATTACGTAGGATATGACTTAGCACTGAGAGGGCTTAGTAGATTCCAATGTCCCATATCTACGTGCCACCATAGGAATGATGTTCATATTTATATGCCTATAAGGTTTGCTAATAGATCCTTATAGATTTTAATCGACACTCACCGTTCTAGGATAGAGCCTAAATGGTGAGGTCAAATGATGGGTTCTCACCGTGCTAGGATAGAACCTATAGAGTGAGGATTGAATCTATCTTGGAAAAGTAGATTCCTCTTTTGCTTGGTGTAGACAGAACATCAAGATTCCATGTTATAGTCCTCATGATCTTATTGTGAGTTATGATCTTGTTCTCACATATGTATGATAGGATTATGAAAGGCTTGATGATGCTTTTTCTCATGGTTTTAAACTTGTATTGCTCATACATATTGTGTCCTCATTCTATTGATTATGATTATACATATTGATATTATGTGATGATGTTTTTTGATGCATGGAATACCTATAAACTTAGTACATTCGACGTACTAACACATACTTTTATTTCAACATGATCTAACCATGTAGGGACCGATGATGAGGCGACATTTCCATTTTGTGGCTAGCTTCGGAGTTGAGTTTTGAAGACTTGTTGATGAGGTCCCATGCTTTGGAAAAAGTCCCTTTTATGATGTTTTCATATTGAGACTTTATTACTTTTCTTTGATGTAAGTCTTGAGGATGAGCTAGTAAGCTATGATTTAGTCCCCGCCAAGATCTTATGATGTAGAGACATGATTTGGACATTATGATTGATGTAACTTTCCCTAAGGAAAACTATGATTTCTATATTGATATATTCCACTTGTGTATTGTCTTATGTATGCTTATGATATAAACACAAGGCTTGGATGGGATGCCTTCGGGTGTCATATTCGATGTGTCATGACTAGGCCCTAGGTTCGGGTCGTGATAAGTACAAAACCCTTTCCACTAACTGTAGAGAAAGCTACATGTCATAGAAGGCTTTCATAGATATAGGGGATCAGTAAATCAGTACTTTGTCATGACCCAAACCAAAGGACTGGCCGCGACACGACAAATGTGACACCGGAAGGAACCCCATCCTAACCTCGTGTTCATATCATAAACATTCATAAGGTAAAATAAGCATATGTAAGAGAATAAACAAACAGAAGTATATAGAAATAAAATATCATAGTTCCCATAGGGAATATACATCCATCTGTATTGAAAATCTTGCCTCTACATCATAGATCTTAGAAGGGTCTAGCACAGAGATCACTATCTCACCCTCAAGATATACATCAAGAAAATAAAAGATGAAGTAAAGTCTAAATATAAAGGAAAATCATCATAGGGCTTGTTCACAAAGCATGGAAACTCACCAACAAATCTCTAAGCTCAAATCCGGATCTAGCTATGGAATGGAATAGTTGACTCGTCGTCCCTCCCTACATTGTTAGGTCATGTAGGTAAAGAAGTATGTATTGGTACATACAATGCACTAAGTATGTAGGAATTCCATGAATCAAAGGACATCACAATAGTATCAATATGCATAATCATCATCAATGGAACAAGGCACAATATGCATGAGCATGCAACTTGAAAATCATAAGAAGAAACATCATAGAAATCCATTCATAACCTTAAGTTACATATGTGGGAATAAGACCATAATCGACATTCATAAGACCATGTGAACTATTACATGGAATCTAGATGTGTACTCTGCATCGAGCTAAGAGGAGTCTACGTTGCCAAGTAAACTTGATCCTCACCCTATAGGCTCTACCCTAACATGATGAGAACCATCATTTGATCCCACCCTTTAGGCTTTACCCTAGCACAGGGAGTGTCCATCATTTAAGTTAGTTAGATCCAATAGCACAACTTTAAGGCATAAAACATAAACATCATTCCTATAGTAGCACATAGTTATGGGACTATGGTATCTACCAAAGCCCTCTCGATGCTAAGTCATATCCCACAGAATACACAAATCATGCATATACATAGTTTTCAACATAGTTATACTTTATTATAATCATGCTTTCATAATTAGTAAATAGTCATCATAACTTTTATGAAAACATCATGCCATAAGAATAGTCCATTTACTTTATTTTCAACATAGTATGGGTAGACATTCCCACGTTAACATCATCATCACGAACATTACAGTTTCATCACCTTTCTTATTATAACATCATCATAGTCTTAAAACATGCTTTTACATATTGAGATCAGAATCATGAAATCCATAACTTCATCATAGGAGACTAGGGTTAAGTGTGGTTTCATGGAAAATTGAGTGAAATACAATTGAATAGGAATCATAGAGTAAAACATGTATTTAAATCAATGTGAAACTTTAGGAAAGATACCCACATCAAATCATTAAGCCTTAATCATGCATATACCCATATCAAATCATTAAGCCCTAATCATGCATACTTAAAATCTAATAATTTTGATTAAAAATCATATAGATCATGTAATTTATCATAATTAGTGCAAATTGATCGGAGTCCTCATATAGGAATCATAATTCATGCATTAGGAATAATTGCTTAAAAGCCCATAAGAATTCATGGTAAAACTTTGATAAATACGAGGTTTTAGATTGGGATTCATGGATGAGACTAATCCATGAATGAAGCCCTACATACCTCAAGTAGAATCCTTAGAATTGAAGAGAGAAATATGGAAATCCTTAGTCAAAATTTCAAGTTTTTGCTTCAATGGAACCCTTGACTTAGAGGGAAAAATATTGAAAACCCTTAAGAAACTTTAAGGATTAAAGGCTTTGAATGACTTGGGAATAAGACTTATAGGGACTAGGTTGGTTAATATAGTTAGAATAGTCAAAATGCCATAGTTTAGGACTTTGGCGGATTGGAAAAGTCAAAAGCACCCTTCATTTAAAATTGTTGGAGTCATCCACGAAGCCCCTCTTATGGGTCGTGGATAAATATATGCCACGTAACTTGCTTCATAGATAAGGGTGTTACAAAAGTTGAGTTGCTGAAATTGCAGCTTTTGTGTTATGAATACACAGATAACCCGTCGACCAACTTACGGGTCGTAGGTCCTTTTACGGCTCGTCTATTAACATGTAAGTTGACTTTCAAAATTTCTCAAATTTTCCATTCACAGGGAACTTTCCATGATACCACCTACGGCTCGTAGGTTCTTATACGGGCCATAATATGGCTCGTACATCCTGACCATCAGCAATTTTCTGTATTTCAATTTTCAAGGCTTAAGAACATGAAGGGTGTTACATTATCTCCCCCTTGGGAACATTCGTCCTCGAATGAGATAGAATCATGCTTGAATAGAGTAGGAACATAGTCATCATCATAGTATAAATGCAAACATATAACTTAATCATCATTTTCTTAAAATCATCAAGCTTGTGCATCAAATATCATTCAAAAATAATTTTATGATCATGCATGCATGCAACATAACAAGAGATATGCATTTGTGAGACTTTCGAAGGAATGGGTCACATTGAGTACCTTAAGCTTGAGTAGGAGGAAAGAGGTAAAGGTATCATTTTATTATATCCACTTCAACTCCCAAGTAGCACTTTTAACTTAGGAATTTATCCATCACACTTTGATGGATGCAACCTCATTATTCCTCATTTTCTTCGCTTGCTTCCATGAAACACCAGATGAACCATAGTTAATTTCATAGGCAAATCCAATTCATAGGCTACCTTCCCAACCTTCTTTACTATCTCATAGGGTCCCACGTACCTAGAACTCAATTTATCTTTCTTGCAAAAACACATCACTCCTTTCATGGTAGAAAAGTTCAAATACACCCAATCACCTTTATTAAACTCTAATTCTCTCCTCCTAACATTGGCATATGACCTTTGATTTCTTTGGGCAGCCTTCAACCTTTCCCTTATGACTTTCACCTTCTCCATAGTATCAAGCACTAAATTTGGTTTGATTAAGGACATTTTCTCAATTTCAAACTATCACACCAGTGACCTACATCTCCTACCATACAATGCCTCAAACGGAGCCATACAAATACTTGAATGAAAACTATTATTATAAGCAAATTCAACAAGAAGTAGATAATCATCCCAACTTCCTTTAAAATCAAGAACACAAGCCCTTAACATATCCTCCAATGTTTGTATTGCTCTTTCAGCTTGTCCATCCATTTGAGGATGACATGTGGTACTTAGATTTACCTTCATACCAAGGCCCTTTTGGAATGATTTCCAAAAATAAAAAGTAAATTGAGCCCCTCCATCTGTTATGATGGATAGTGGTACTCCGTGCAACTTTACCAATTCACGAATATAAACCTTAGCATAATCGTCAGCTCCATTAGTAGTCTTTACCAGCAAAAAGTGGGTTATTTTTGTCATTTTATCAACAACCACCTATATTGAGTCAAATTGCTTTCTAGTTCTTGGCAAACCTGTACTGAAATTCATATTCATCTCTTCCCATTTCCTAGTGAAGAGTTCAATATCTTGAGTTAGACCACTGGTTCTTTGATGTTCTACCTTCACTTGTTGACAGTTTGTACATTTCATCACAAACCTTTCTATGTCTTTCTTCATGCCATTCCACCAATACGCTTCCCTCAAATCTCTATACATCTTGGTGGATCCCGGATGAATAGAATACTTGGAATTATGATCTTCATCAAGTATTCTTTCCCTTAGTCCATCCACATTGGGTACACACAATCTCCTTTGATAACACAACACTCTATCTCCCCCTTGTGAGAAAATTTCCACCTTTTTAGCAATCACCAACTTCTTCAATTTGACCAAGGGATCCATGTCTTGCTTTATCTTAACTTCTTCCATCAAAGATGATTCTTCCCTATTTGATATCAACATGCACCATCACTCAAGCCACTTAGCTTCACACCTAAACAAACCAAATGATGCAATTCATTAACCAACTCTTTATTTGTACTCTCAACATGTGTCATGTTGCCCATATACATTATACTCAATGTGACAACCATAACATTAGCGTTGCCGAGGTGATACATCACACTGATGTCACCAAATTTTCAATGTGAACACAACAACTAATAACTCAAGATCATGTATCGGATAATTCTTTTTGTGCACCTTCAATTGCCTTGAAGCATAGGCAATGACATTTTCATGTTAGATCAAAACACAACCCAAACCTATGTGTGAGGCATCACAATATGAAACAAAACCATCTTGTCCTTGGAGAAATGTCAAAATAGGGGCTAAAGTAAGACGATCCTTCAACAATTAGGAACTCTTCTCACATTCATCGGACCATTGAAATTTTACCTTCTTTTGGGTCAACCTTGTCAAAGGAGAAGAAATGGAGGAAAATCCTTCAACAAACCTTCTATAATACCTAGCAAAACCCAAAAAGTTTCTAATATCGGTTGGAGACAATGGTCTAGGCCAATTCTTCACTATCTTCATTTTCTTCAAATCAACTCTAATACCATCACCTGAAATAATGTGACCAAGAAAAGCTACCTCTCTTAGCCAAAATTCACACTTGCTAAACTTGGCAAAGAGTTGCTTGTTTCATAACGTTTGCAACACAATCCTCAAATGATTTTCATACTCTTTCACATCCCGCGAATAAACCAATATATCATCTATGAACACCACTACAAACATATACAAATACAATTTAAAGATCCTGTTAATCAAATCAATTAAAGCAGCAGGGGCATTTGTTAGTCCAAATGACTTAACCAAAAATTCAAAGTGACCATACTGAAATCTAAAAATGTCTTTTTAAGAATGTCATTTTCATCTTCTTTCACCCTTAATTGGTGTTATCCAGACCGGACATCAATCTTAGAAAAGTAGCTTGCACCTTGTAATTGATTGAATAGGTCATTAATCCTTGAAAGTGGATAAGTTTTCTTGATGGTTATCTTATTCAATTGCCTATAATCCACACACATTCAAAGTGAACCATCCTTCTTTCTTACAAATAATACGTGAGCACCTATGGTGACACATTAGGCCTTATGAAGCCTTTGTCAAGAATATCCTTCAATTGTCCCTTTAGTTCTTTTAACTCTACCAAGGTCATGATATATGGAGGTATAGAGATAGGTTGGGTATCGGGCAAAAGATTAATACCAAATCAGTTTCCCTTACGGGAGGAATACTGGGTAACATATCGGGGAAGACATCGATAAACTCATTTACTATGGCGATCGAATCAAGAGTGGGAACATGGGACTCAACATCTATGACTCGGACAACATGATATAGACAACCCTTAGAAATCATTTTCATAGCTTTCATATAAAGACAAACTTCCCTTTGACCAAAGAATTGATTCCCTTCCATTTGAGAATGGGTTCATTAGGGACTTGGAATAAGACCTTAGGGGTTCTATAATCAATAGAAGCATAAAATGTATGCAACTAATCCATACCATGAATAACATCGAAATCAGTCATATTAAGCTCAATTAGATCACATGGGAAGACTTTATGCAAGACCGACACGGGATAACTTTTATAGAGTTTCTTGGTTAGGATTGACTCACCAATAGGAGTATAAACCAAATAGGTTTCTAACAAGACTTCTGGAGACACATCACATTTTTTGGCAAAATAATGAGTAACAAAAGATATATTGGTATCGGGGTCAAGTAAAACATGTACATCATGATCAAAGACTTTCAGCATACCAATAACCACATTGGGAGCCTCATAAACTTCCTATATAGCATGTAAAACATTGAATCAATTACCACGTAGACCACCACCTTGAGCTTGGGCCCTTGTTTCACTTTCCCCTTTTGAATCACATGACCTTAGGGACACCCTTCCTTATCTTTATTAGCCATATTTGAACATTCGACGATCTTGTGCCCCATCTTTATACACTCAAAACATGCCCTAGAACCCCTCAAACAATCACCAACATGGTTCCTCTCACACTTGGGCCATCGGGGAGGAATAGAACCACCTTTCACAACATAACCTTGAATCTTAGGATTGGCCCCCTTCCCTTTGTCAAATCTTTGAGAAAAACCTTTCAAAGACCCTTAGCCTTGTTGGAATTGTCTACCACCGAACCTACTATGAGAGAACCCACCATCATATTGTGCCCTCTCGGACTCTAATGATCTCATCTTTTGCAACTTCTCACTTTCTGATGTGAGACTAAAAATAACTATATTTAATCATTATTTACCTTATATTTGATCTTTTATTTATCCTTTTTAGCACAAATTGTATGGATTGTGCTAACTTATTTATTTTCTTTGTAGGATTAAACTAACATGAAGATAAAGATATTTGGAGCTAAAACAAATTAAAAATGAAAGATTACATAAGGAAAATCAAGTAGGTATCTTAATGGATTAAATTTAATAAAATAATAAAAAGAGAAGTATGCAAAAACAATTGCAATTTGAATTGCAATTGTTAGCATTTCCACGTGGTAATCAACAAGTGGCAAAAAAATATTTGAGGCGGCAGTTCACGAGGAAACCCAATTCCTTTGGGTTTTGTATTTTCCAATTTATTTTGGACTTCGTTATTTTTCTACATCTATAAATAGTTGATAAAAATAATTCTCTCACAACTAACTCCTAACCAAGAAAATAGATTTTACCACTTGTAATGACCCAAACAATTTTGAAATTCTTAATGGTTGGTCTTGGCTAGTGTTTATATGGTCATGATTGAATTTTGGTAGCCATGGGTTGAGTTTAAGTGGCCGAATTCAAAACGGACCTATTGGTCGCCTAGAGAGGTCGTTTGGGAAGAATACTTTGGGGAATCATAACTTTTGGTACGGTATTATTTGTGTGGGCTACTACATATCAAATTGAATCTCTTTGAGTTATCTTCACAACGTAACTAGTTTCACTCAATTTCGAGTTCGTATGAGAAGGTTATGGCCAAAACAGTAAGACTGCCCGTAATTGGAAGGACGCTGAAAACGAGTTCTGGAAATGATCCAATGATAGAACCACGGACTGTGTGGAGGTTAGTGGGGGGTTCCAGTGGGCTCCTGGTAGCTAGGACCCTGACCATGGACCAAGTTAAGTCCCACGAACCACCCAACAATCTGTGAGACTCCAAACGAACCGTGAAGGGGGTCCGTGAAGTGGGACAGTGTGCAGGCTAAGGTGTAGGGATGGAATCCGGGCCAAGTGTGGATCCACAGACCAGTACACGGTCCACATGAAGCCACATGGTCCATGAGACCCCTATGTGAAGTGTTCCAGAAAGTCCCCCGAGAGTTCGAGATGAAATCATGGCCAAGTGAAGCCACACGACCAGTTGTACGGTCCGTGTGCCACTGGACGGGCACTGTATCCCTTCCATGTGGCACTGTGATTTAGGGTTTAGTCCATTTCATAAATGGTAATTTAATATTTTTTCCTAATCCTAAGACTCTTTTAACTTCCCTAAAGTGCCCTAAACCCCCTTAACCCAACCCTAAACCCTTTTCATCCATTCTAAGACTCTCCGTTACACTTTAAAAATTCCTAAATTCTCTTGGCCTCCATTGTTGAAAGCTTGAAGAAAGTTGGGGAAGATCACCTTGCTTGTTTAATTCTTCAAT
>JBCEWC010016584.1:0-13027 GCA_038996855.1 Solanum aculeatissimum | reverse complement strand
GAATACTATCTCATAATAATCAGTTGATCCCCAGAGTCAAGTAGTACAATAGTTTTTCAGTAATATAAGCAGTTACAATCTTAAAATACAGTATCCCCATAGTCCAATCTCCACAATGTACAAGGCTCAAGTTACCAACATATATTATAATCTTTTAATTTTTCAATCTCAACAATGTACAAAGTTCAAAGCATTCAACACATCACACATAATACATATAACAACTTCAAGAAAAGAATTATATGAAATGGAGTGAATATTGTGAAACATAAATAATGTGATGCAATGTCAAATAATTATGATGCATGTCTGTCCCATGATACACATCTACTGATATAATCAGACCGAAATCCATGGGGGCATATTTGTTAATGTATCTGTCCTAGCTCATGAGACACGTTCCCTGTACAATCAATATCACCAACCATGACTTATGTGGCCCATTTCCAGTATACTAGTGTCACATGCCACGTATGGCCCGTTCTCAATATATCAATGTCACGTGTCATGGCTTGTGTGGCCCATTCCTAGTAAATTAGTGTTACATACCATGACTCATGTGACCTATTCCAGTATATCAGTGTCATATGTCACGGCTCCTGTGACCCGTTCCCAGTATATCAATGTCACATGCCACGACTCATTTGGCCCGTTCTTAGTATAATCATCGAATCTCAGTCTAGAATGTACAACAAGATACAATTCACATATAGTAATAAGAAGTACATGCAAGAGTCCACATTATATAAAATATATCAATTCAACTCAAATACTACGATATTCAATGCATAATGATTTTTTCATCCCAAGTTTATAGCCAATTCTCTAACCCACAAGTGGTACTCAACAATTTTATTATCAATTATTCACAATGCTCAAATATAACAAGATCAATTTCAAATTCAAATATCACAAGGATGATCCACTATCAATTCACAAGTAATGAGCATTAATTCTCAATATCTAGCTTCAACTCCACATGCTAATTTCACAATACAGAACCAAGTCTCACCATATACAAGTTTCAATTATTCAAACAACGATTATCCAAGTAGTTTTCAACTACAATTTAAGAAAATAAATTGTTCGAGTAAGCTTAACAAGGTTTAAGAATTCACTATGAATGCAATGTATACAATTTCAACATCATCACAATCTCAATATTAGTACAGTCTCAATATCAATACCAGATAATTCACAAGTTCACAAGTACCCACAATTTCACAGTTAATTCACCAGTCAAGGATTCACAACATTTACAATTACCTAATTTGAAAACCTATGATCAAGCCTATAACAGTATAATTCTATCTCATTTCATGCCACAAATCATCCAAATCCACTTGCATAGGATAATACAAGGTTCAATCATACTTAACAAGAGGTTAGAAGTTCACTTGATAATCAAAGTTTCAATCAACTCAAATCTAAGTCTTTTCCCCTTCCATGACGCTCCAAATCACCGCAATCTAGTCAAATATAAAATCACAATTACTTAACTAAGCTAATGACACTAAAATCAAGCAAGTCAGGTGAAAAGGTCAAAATAATCTAAACATCTCATATCGAAAAAGATTCTTGAAATCTATTTTTTTTTACATGAAATTGTTCTCTAAGAGATAAATAGTCTAATGGTGAAAATTATTTTGAAAAAAGAGTTAAAATAGACTAATAATCACCATTTTTCTATCCAAAATCAATGTCCAAGAAAATTTCAATTTCTCCAATTCAAAACTCACATTTTGACGTTAAAAACATGAATTAATCAGCATAATAAACATCACTCTCTCCCATATTTATCACCACACAAGTCAATTTTCCCATGAATCGATCCAATCTCATGGCTTATAGCATAAAAAAACTCAATAACCTAAATTCAATCTCAACAGGAATAAGCTAAACCTACCTCGAATGTCGAACCACATACGAACTAGTCAATCAGATGAATAAATCCACAAAATTGACTCCAAAACACCAAATCACTATAAAGAATGAGATATACACATTAAAAGGAGTCATATGATACCCATATTGATATGAATTAGGCCCTAGGGCAAAATAGTAAAACATTAAATTATCTTTTGAAAAGTCCAAATCGAAAAATTGAGCTCAAAATCAGGTTCTATACAAAAAAGGAGTTTGTGGGTGAAAATCTCATAAAAATTTAGTAAAAATCAGGAGACAAATCATCATTTAAAGTTTGAATTATGTTCTTGAAAAACACATAAAAATTGGAGGGCTGAAACCAAAATTTTTAAGTTAAAATCACAATTTAAATACTAAAAATCAAAGATTTGGTGTTTAGGAAGCTTACCCAAATGAAAATTCATGAAAAACCTTTCTCAAAATTGCACCTCCAAACTTTTAGAACTCAAAAATGGGGAAGAAAGAGATATTTTCAACAATAAATATAAAAGAAAAAGGGTTGTTCACCCGTGTTGACCATGGTCAACTTGCACCAACACCCTTCAAAACATGATTTGACTCCAGATCTCATCCGGAACCTATAAATATGAACCAAATACGCAACCCTACAAGAATCTACATTTCAGACTCAATGGAACCATTGGAATTTGAATTAGAGACCTCCTTGACTCGAAACCCGATAGGACTCGAAGAAACTAGTTAAAACTCAAAATATCCAAAATGCCCTAGGAAACTCTAAAATTACAATGAGACTATTTCTAGCATTAGTTTCATCATTTGCAATCATTGCAACTATCGGAATTCTAAATAGAATTTTTGAACTCCGAATGTTGACCAAAGTCAAACTATGATTTAAATTCAACTAAAAATACAACTTTGGATAAAAGAATCTTCGTTTTAACTCTAAACTCAGTTTTGTTAGTTCTCTTAGACCAAATTTTGCATTCTGGAGCTAATGAAATCGATGAAATTGCATTCTGACACTCAAAACTCAAGATGACCTCAAAACTCAAAATTTCAAACTTTAGGCATTTAAAAACTCTTCATTCAGTAAAATTCTAACTTTTTACAAGGTTTTCAAAATTTGACTTTTAGACTCAATTAAAAATGACTCAAGGCAACTTTTGAGAAGCCAAGAGTCTGAAATACAATTTTCAAAGTCATTAATTGCTTCTAAGTAATCTCATTTCCAAGAGCTATACCATTAGGATGTACTATCATGAATAAGATTATGAACCAACATAAAATTTTGCCCTCCAATAGTAATTACCAAGTCAAAAACTAGTCAATTAACCAAGCTTGAACCAACACCCTCATACCACAGTACACACATCAGGACGAACTTCCACCTATGAGACCAAAAGGCAACTCAGATCAACTTCCAATGAAGGCTAAGAGTGAATTTGAATCAATCGTAGCCAATTGCAAAATACAAACCATCGCAAATCTCATCCAAGTTCCATTCTCTTAACATAATCCTCCATGAACCTAAGCTGCACAAATCTAATACTTAGACAATGCATGTTCACAAAAGAGAATCCAATTAATCTGGCCCAAAGGAAGGTAACGACTAGGAAAGATAATGTATCACTCCAGAAATTTTGAAAGTGAAACAGGTCCTCAAACCTGGTTCTATGAGAGAGTATATGAGTTGTGGTCTAGAGTACGGCCCGTGGAATAGGTCGTAAGAGTTATTCTAGAGTTAAAGTTTTTTGAGTAAGTACAGAAAGGAGTATACGAGAAGGAACACAACCCTTAACCTGTTCCACGACCCATCTATCAAGTCATAGAATGAGATCCAAAAATCTATACTTTGGTTAAAATTCCACGAGAGTGAACCACGACCCATAACATGTTTCATGAGACGTCTGTGCATTCGTGGAATGAGACCCAGAAACCATGATTTTGATTTGATTTCAATGATAGAGAACTACGACCCGTAACATGTTCCACGGGTTGTCTGAATATTTCTAGAAGGAGGTCCAGAAACTCAAATTTTTTATCTATTTTTCACTAGAGAGGACTACGACTCGTGACCCATTTCACGGGCCATAAACGAAATTTCGTGATCCACTTTTGACAGTCTATTGAAAGGTAATTCTGTATTTTCTCATCTTTTTTTTTAAAATCCTTGATGTTTTGAGATTCATTAAGGGTCCTTACCAGTAGACTAAGAGTATTTTTTCGTCATTCGACACTTAAACTTTTGAGAGAGAAAATTGGAGGAGAAAAGCTAGAGTTCCAAGCTAGAGAAAATTTACCTTGAGTGTTAGTCGACTTGTAAGATCTGTTAGGACTAAAAGAATTTTGAGCATTTTTCAAATGATTTTTAAGTCACTATTTTCTTCATCCAATTTATTTCTTTCAACAACGCCAACTTCAAATTTGATTTTCAAAGAATTTTCTCATCTTGGATAGATCTATTATTCTCAAAGGATTTTTTTAAGTCTGTAATGGCTCGATCGAGAAGTGCTTGTAACTCAAGACAGTTTTTGCAGAAATTATTTTTGACCTAGCTAGATTCACCAATTGTCATGAAACAGACATTTCCAAGTGCTTCTTGATCATATTTAGATATGTCTTCATCACTCTAGTTGCTAAAGGATTTATTTTTGAACTGTCCTTAAGGGTTTCTTCTTTTGGCTTCAGGACATTCGCTTGCAGTGTATCTAAATTTTTCACATTCATAGCACCTGCCATCATTTTTGTTGTAATTAGTAATTTGCTTATTTCTGGAATAGTTTTGCTTATCTCTTTATTGATTTATATTTTTCCCGAAGGTTTTCATCAAAGATATAGTAATCAGTGCAATTTCATCTTCATTGAAATCTTCTTCATCCTCCTGATTTTAATCTGAAGCTTTGAATGCAACAAATGTTTTCTTATCGTCCTCTTTCTCCTTTTTGTTGAGATGGATTTTATCAAAAGCAATCAGATTACCTCTAACTTCATCATATGTGAGGTTTTTAGATCCATGCTTTCAAGAGAAATAATTTTGTTGGCTGTTTCACAACTAAAGATCTTTTCATATTCTTCACCATTGATAATGTTCTGCAGAACATCTTTTGCCCTTGAGTTGATTTGGATGACTTCCATTTGCTCATCAGTGTAGTTTTCTAGACTTGGTGTGATTGGTGTATGACTGTCTTCAGTGCTTGATTGACTCTCAGTTGTTAGTTTAGCCACAAAAATGGGAATGTCACCAAGTTTGACAACTCTCCATACCTTCACGTCATAGGATTTTATAAATATTTTCATTATTATTTTCTAGTGAGAGAAATATTTTTTATTGAAGTAGAGAGGTCTAGTATGAGAGATTTCCTCTTGAAACAGTGCTCCAGTGGTTTGAATTTGATTTGCCATGATCGTTTCTCACCTGTGATTAGACAAAAATATAATGAAACTAAATACCAATTGAAAGTGCAAGAGGGGGGGGTGTGAATTGAAATTCCTTTCTTTTTCTTTTGTTGCTAGTTATTCAGCTAACTTAAATGTTAGTCGACTAGAACAATAAAGGTAATATGCAGAATTTAAAGTGCGTGAAAGAAAATTTAACACCCAATGTTTTTTATACTAGTTTGGATCCAATGTGAATCCTACTTCCAGTCCCTTTGGGTTACAAATGATATCACTTCAAACTTTTTTAAAAGATTGTGGTTACAAAGAATAAAACTAAAACTACTCTCATTTTTTTTCTTTTGATACAGTCCTCTCTTTCAATTTTTTCTTCTTTTCTCTCTCTTTTTTCACAATAAATCTAAAAGAATTACAATGTTTTTCTTAAAGATGAAGAGTTTGGAGAAGGGTTTGAATGCAGTGGGCTTGTACGAGTGTTGAAATATCTGGATGCCTCCTTTTATGTTTGAAGAGATGACATCCCAAGGGATTTGATCCTTGGTCATAGGAAATAGAGATTCCTATTTCCAAGAATAAGGTTAAGACTTTTTAGGTAGGCGAGCCATTGATAGTTTTGACGAGAACCTTTCAGATCTTGATTGTGCTTGATCACTTGATTTCGTCTAGGGGAATTTTCATAAATAACTTATGCTTGAAACTTAATATGGTCAAATAGTTATAATTTACATAATTACATCATATAACCTCGACTATATGACTTGGAGGGGAGCAGAGAGGCGAGCGGTATCGAGAGAGGGAGGAGAGAGACAAATTGTATATGTATATTAATCAAATTATATGTGTATATCTGTCAAATAATTGTATATGTATAACTAATATACATATGTATTTGTATATCTGGAGAGAGGTGAATTGTATATGTATATCTATTGAATTGATTATGTATATCTATTAAAATAATTGAATATATGCAACTGATATACATATGTAATTGTATATCTGGCAAGAAATTGCAGAGAGAGAGGAGAGAGGCGAGAGAGAATAGCAATAAAACCCTAACTATAACTATAAATTATAATTTTTTCAAACTATAGTTATATAATGTAAATACATATCATATGTGTTGTCTAGTTATATTATTTTTCCTTTCTTCTAATCTTGTAGATAATCTTTCATTGCCTAATTTCTTCTAATCTTGTAGATTTTCTCCTTAATTATATTATTGACTCAATCATTGTTTGATTGATTGATTTATTGCTTCCTTCCTATTTTGTATTCCTTGATTCTCAATCACAGAGAATTTGTTGCTTCCTTCCTAATTTGTACTCCTTGATTGATCATTGATTGATTCTTAGTCATAGAGAATCCTAATTGAGTTGTTACCATTTCTGGTGCTGCTTCAGGATCTGCATTCTAGATTTGCTCTAAGGTCTGCGTTGTAGAATTCCATTCTAGATTTGTTCCAAGGTCTGCATTATAGAATTTCATCCATTCTTTATTGTTTTTCCTTTTTGATTCCTATAGGTGATCATCATCAAATTAAAAGATATATTTTAGCATTAATAGCTACAAGTTTGTTCAATAGATCTAGACTAACATGACCAAGTCGTTTGTGTCACAACTAAGTGTTTTCACTTTGAGCACTGAGGCAAGTAAGTTCATCGCTTTGCACAGAATTAAGATCAGCTACATACATATTTTTACCCTTTTTTGCAACAAGAATTACTTCTTGAGAAGTCAAATTTGTCAATGTGCACTTTTCTGAAAGAAACTTGACCTCATTTCCCTTGTCACATATCTGAGAGACATTCAATAAACTATACTTCAGACCATTAACATAATAGACATTCTCAATTGAGTGCTCCAAGGACTTTCCAATTCTGTCAATACCCATAATATACCCCTTTTTGCCATTACCAAAAGAGACACCTCCACCTTGAAGTGCCATCAGTAATAGAAAGCTTTTAACATCTCCTGTCATATGTTTTGAACATCCACTATCCATGTATCAACATTGATTAGGACTTTCTCCACTCACCTGCACATACATCACTTGTTAGATTTGGGAACCCATTTGAGTATGAGTCCCCAATAATCAGATAAAGGAGCAGTAAGTAACTTTTTTACCCAAAAAGGTAGAGTCATTTTCTTTTTACCATATCCAGTCCTAGATTTTAGAGTAGGACCGAGTTTGGCTTTAAATTTCTTTGTACTAGTATAATTCTTTAAACTTTACTCAGCCCTTTTCAAGGCAGGACAATTCCTTTGAAGATGTTCATTTCTTCCCCAATGAACACAAAGAAGATTATCGGCCACAATCACATACTTTCTATGAGAATTATATGGATGATCTTTCTTCACATAGCCCAGACCCTTCCCACCATTGAAATTCTAATTAGTGAGATTGTCTAAGATCTTTGAGGAAGTAGTCCATTTGAGATATTTACTCAATTCTTCCTTAGCCCTAACCAGGTCCTTTTCTAGAGCAAGATTTCTTTCTAAGGCTAAATTCAATTTCAACTCAACATCTTTTACTTTTTCCTCCAATTCAAGCTGTGAAATTACTGATTTCATTCTTTCCTTTCAGCTGAGCTATGGGACAATTCACGCGCTTATCTTTTAACATTATGTTCTCAGATCCCAGAGTATTCAACTTTTCTTCCAAATCAGATAATTGTGTCACTAAAAAGATTTTTTCATCTTGAAATTTTTCTACAAAATTATTCAAAAAAATCCTTTTCAGTAGTTAATTCAGACAAAGAGTCAATCAACATAGCAACTAACTTTCTCAACTTCTTAAGAGAACAAGTACCAAAAGTTTGCTTAAGGTCATCAAGAGTTACCTCATCTGCATCTTCTTTCTCTTCGTCAGACTTTGTCATAAAGGCAAATATTGAGTTGTATACATCATCATCATTGATAGCCCGCATTGAGGAATCACCAGGGCATTTAGAGTCATCAAAGGAATTACCCCATACACCAAAAGCCTTTCTCACAATTTTATCAACAATATTTCTTCTTTTGGTTTTACGAGAGACCGAGTCTCTCTTCTTATCACCACCAGATTTTTCATAGTCTTTGTTCTCTTGTTTGATCATAGGACAATCTCTCATGTAATGTCCAGGCTATCCACATTTGTGTCATATATTAGAAGGGTTAGCAGGCTTGCTTGACCCTCCTTTTGGAAATCCATTCTTCCTCACAATTCTTTTGAATTTTTTAGTCAAATATGTCATATCAATATCCATATCCACTATCTTCACTGGGGTTCACTATGAAAGCCAAGGACTTGTCCTTCTTCAACTCCTTCTTGAAAACATCTTACTGTTTGTTGAGTTCATAGGTCTGTAGATTAAAAATAAGTTCATCCACAATGAGGGTTTTCAAGACCTTTGCTTCAGTGATGTCATTAACTTTGCTTTTTCAAGACTTAGAAAGCACCCTAAGAACCTTCCAGACCTGTTTGCTTGTGCTAATGGGTTCTCCCAAGCACTTGAGCTCATTTTTTATTAAGGTGAACCTGGTATGCATTTCCTAAATCGATTCACCCTCCTTCACTGTGAAGTTCTCATACTGATTTGTCAACATATCAACCTTTGATTCCTTCACTTGAGTAGTGCCTTCATGGGTTGTTCTCAAATAGTCCATTATCTCCTTAGCTGTTTCACAAGCATAGATGCAATTTTACTCATAAGGTCCTATCCTAAAGATGAGTATTTTCTTAGCTCGATGGTTCTTCTCCACTTTCTTTTGATCAGTTTCATTATACTCCCTCCTAGTTTTGGGAACAAGCCTAGTGATATCACCTTCCTTCACTTTGTTCATTGGAATATGAGGATTATCAAGAACGATGTCCCAAAGTTCACTATCTTCTGCCATGATAAAATCATGCATCTTTGTTTTCCACCAGCCATAGAATTGGCCATTAAAATGGGGAGGTCTTGTAGTCGATTGTCCTTCTTCCAGATTAGTAATAGGAGCAACTATTTTAACAAGATTTTCTCTAGGTGTTAACTTTTTAGAGAAAATCAAATTTGATACACTTGTTGTCCTGCACACGTCTACTCTACCAAGGGACCATGTCCCTCAACACAGAAAGTAAAGAAAGACAGAAAGTAAAAAGCAACAGACTTAGAGTGGAAACCCTCCTTGCTCGAGAGAGGCAAAATCACTACCTGATCCATAGGATTTCAGCCCAAACTTCATTAACTTTAAGGAGCAAAATAATTGTAACCCCTTGCAATCTTGGGGATTGATCCACAAATCCCTTTTCCCCTTACAAGCAAATGAAATCTTTCTTCAACAAAGTCACAACAATGCAACCAACTCCTAGCTACCCCAAGTTAAGAATACAAGCAAGACACCCAAAAGGAACTTCAAATAAAAAATTCCAAAATCATTTATAAACTAGGATCTGATTCACATTTAGGACAGAGAAATAAGACTAAAGAAAACTTGAGATGAACATTTAAGCTTCAACGTCCTGGTTGTTTTCTTCAGTGTATTTCTAGAATAGAGAGGAAGATATTTCAGTTGTGAATGTGTTCCAGTAGATGATGTTTTCTCTTGTTGATTTACAATATATATCCATGACATTAATTGGGGAATAACAACTTTTTTGGGACCACGCACTAGACCGCATCATTTGGGCCAATATTATTGGCTAGCAAACCTGCCACACTTCCAATACTCGAGCACCTTCTGAATATTAGTTATTTGCAGACATGAACCACTATCAATTAAATATTGCAAGTACTGTGCTCACTTTAAGATGAAATCAGGTCTCATCCCAGAATTTGTCAATGCATCAAAACTAATTCATTCTAACAGTTTAGTTTATTTCCTTAATATAAACAACAAAGTTTAAATCATATACATACATAATCAATACTAAAAAAAATAATCATTAGGTCATAGCAAGGATGTATACAATATGATCAAAATTATAACAAATTAATTTAATTAGTTTTTGAATTATTAATCAAATATAATATTGTATATTTAATTAGTGATTGGTAGTTATTAATTATTCATAATACACAAAAATACAACTAAAGACAATGTCGGGGAATAGAAAATGAATGAATTAGCACAGAGACACCTGCAAACATCATCCTACATAATGTATTTTTTTCCTTTCAAGTTGAGTTTTCACTGATAGTGGAGAAAATGAAATCAAAATTTTAAAAAAAAAAAACAATTGGATCATGCCCCCAAGTTGATTTCATTAAATCCCCCATAAATTATAAATAAGTTTTTATTATAATCTTATATATATATAAAAGAACATGTTTAGATTGTTGATGTGTCATCCTCCTAAATCAATACTATTATTTGTTTTCGTCAAAAATAATTTTTTGAGAAAAAAATCGACTTAAAACTTAATTAATTTAAGAGAAAAGTCAATTTTTAAGAAAAAAAATATAAAAGAGAGTCGCCACTTAATTTTTTAGAGAAAAAAACAAGAAAACCGTAAAAATGATTTAAAAAGATTTAAACAGAAAAAATCTTTTAAAATCCCAAAGAAATGAGTTTGGGTTCATATTTCCATTTCAAGAAGGTTTTACGCACTTGAAACGGCCGCTAACGTGCGGTTATCCGACGATTTTAAAAATTTGACTAACTATTTTAAAAATTGATTATTTCAATAATTTAAACTTTAAAAACATTCTAAAAACATATGATTTTGAAAGATTCGAAATTTCTAAACTTGATTATTTTTTAAGAAAAAATTACTAATTTGAAATAAAAAGTAATTCTTAAAAATAAGACAAGTAAATGAGATAAACAATTTTAAAATTAACATAAATGGTTCATCATTTGGAGATTTAATTAAGTTAAACAAACAAACAAATGTTAGTATTCAAATAAATTCAAATAATAAAATAAATAAAAGAAGAGAGTTAAGAGCTTGGGTCTTTAGGCACATTTAAATCTCTGCTGCAACTTTTAGGCTCTTTTCGGCACTTTTATCTCTGTATCCAGGTTGTATACCAGTGTATACAATTGGTATGTCAACTATGTGCTGGCCGTATATCAACCTCATGGACTTGTATAATAATCTCCTTTCAACCGAACAAGACGGAGGCCGACTGGAAGACATTAGGGATTTGACTCCACCCAAGAAGATGCGAGGAAGTAGAGTCCAATGGGACTCAAGGATGAGTTACATGAAGACAAAAAAAAAACAATAAGGATTAGGACTAATACATAAATATGATTCTAACATTTAGCTAATAACCTCACACTTAATACACCGGCTCAAAACAAAACACTTATTTATCAAGCGTTAAGGAGAAAATTTAAGAGAACTAGAACCAACATATATATACATGAGGAGATTTAGTCAAAAGGGACTCAAAGAAAAATCTATGAATTAAAAAAAAAAAACTTTCAATATTTAATCAAGAACTAAATGAAAAGAAACACTCTCCAAATTACACACAATACTCTACATAAGAAAAGTTTGAAGGAGCAAAGGTATATCAAGGCTAAAAGATTACTTCAAGATAAAACCTCGAAACAAATGAAAATTCACATAATTGCTGGCATATGATAAGGTTGAGGCAAAACAAAACACAACCAAAACATTTCAATGGCAAAACCATATTCCGAAGCGGTAACAGACTCTTAACCAATTCACATAATAATTTTTTGTTCAAACTTACTGTATGCTGGAAACCAAACATTTTATCAAGATTATTTGAAGAATTTTGAAAGCTACATGACTAAGAATTTCACAACTTTGAAACCAAAGGATTTATTGATAGAAGTGAAGATACTCAAACTAAGAAGGCTTTTAATATCAGGCTAAACTCACGTGTGGGACACATAAGGAAAAACAGGGGCATACTAAATTGACAACAAACTGAGAATGTCTTAATATGAGGTTAAGCTTATGAAGAACATGCAATTTAAACAACCATTAATCTTTTATTCACTTACCAAACAAAGATAAATAATGAAAAGAGAAATCGTGTAGCTTGCAATATTTTGAGCATAAACCAGAAAAGAAGGAAAGATGAAACTGTAAGGGCATCAAACTATAAAAGGTATCCCACAATCAAACTCATGCTATTCAAGCACCACCCTATGACCCTGAAGACACTTTAACAGCAGATAGCAGCAGCGACGAAGCAGCAAAATCAGTTAACGACACAGCCAAATAAGCAAAATGGTTAGAAATGCGAAAAACGATATTGAAATGGACTATATAACAACTCTAAAGGACTAAATGCAAGCTAAGACAATGAATTTAAGTCGGAGAATAGAGAAAAGACGTTGCAAGTTCACGACTCTATAACTATCTCACCAGAGAATCATATTTAAACGTTAGAGGCCTCACTATATGAAGTGCGAGACCACGATAAACAAACACGGTAAGATCCTACTTTACTAAAAATAATTTAGACTTAAACAACATATAACAACATTTAATAGAGAAAACGTGAAACTAACATCAATTAGGGCTCAGAGCAACATTCTACACCCTCTATAATTATCCAACTATTGAACTATAGAGAAGTTGAGTTTATTAGTTAGTTAAAAGTTAGATGATTACACTCAGTTAGTTACAAGTCACTGAGTTTGTTAGAGTTGGTTACAAGTTGTAAGCCTATAAAGTCACACATGTATAGTGTGAAGAGGCAATTAGTTTTGAGAAAAAATCTTGCAGAATGTAGACTCTCTTCTTCTTCCTCTCAGCTTTCAGATTCCATTACTGTTTCACACCTTACAGATCACA
>JBCEWC010016583.1:0-13029 GCA_038996855.1 Solanum aculeatissimum | reverse complement strand
ACCGTTAGTGGTGTATTTCTCAAACTAGGATGATTTGGACTTGATCTCCATGAAAGGATTTGTATAGATCTTCTTGAATGTATAGATCTTCTTCAAAATTCTGACTGAAATCGGACTCATTTTGTAGAATCATACAAATTTTTGATGTCTACAATATGTATGCACAGACCAATTAATTCAAATTCATATATTGCAGGATCTATTTTTAGAGGTGACTCTCTCACAAAATATTTATTTTTTAGAATACGAATTCAAAACTCCTAACCAAGAATAAAGAAATCATATAATCCCTATCCATGTCGATTGGTGCACAACACTAGCTTCAAGATTGTATTTTTCACTAAAAATATTATTGGGCTATATGGGTAAAAACTTTATCATACCAAATCAAATTATTAATTTAAATTTAACAATTAGATTTTATGTTAGAATACGATGTGATGTTATTCATTCTGATCAAATTCACATAATTATTTTTAAAAGATGGGCTCATATCATTGAGAACATTTTTATATTTTATAGGTAGCTTCCCAATCTCTTCGTTGTTGTACTGTCAATGTGAGCTTTAATTTGTTTGCACATCCGACAAAAATATGTTTGACACATTAATCTTTTGACACCCTTTTAAAGAAAATATTACATTTTCCTTTTAGAAAATTATATAAACT
This sequence comes from Solanum aculeatissimum, assembly GCA_038996855.1. NCBI lineage: Eukaryota > Viridiplantae > Streptophyta > Magnoliopsida > Solanales > Solanaceae > Solanum > Solanum aculeatissimum. Next base: position 12,361 of record JBCEWC010016583.1, on the reverse strand, counting down.
TACAACATTTTCGTTTTATTTTTGATGACATGACTTGTTGAAACTTACTAAATTTTTTTAGATATTATTGTGAGTGAGAAAATGAAAATTCACGTGAAATTCTTACAACCACTTATTTAAAAGAATAATTTTGACATAGTATATTGATCTGACATATATAGTAATATTTACCTCATAAAATTTCTTGAATTTCGTACGCTATCAATCAAACACCTCATATAAAATGAAATAGAAAAAGACTATTTCTTTCAAAGTATGCACCAAAGATAGACATTAAAGGAAAAATGAGCAAGCCTTGTGACCATATCAAGGATAAAATACAAGAAGATTGGTGTAAAGATGATGGTGAGTACATTTATATTTTGTTTTGCACTTTAATTGTATAGCACCAGCATTCTTAGTATGTCTCAAATATATTAAATTATTAGTTATATTTATATATATATTTTTTTTCTTGTTTTAATATTTGTATGTAATGTTCTTAATATTTTAATTTATTTTGTGTTTATAGGTAAGCTTGGTAATTTTTCTGAAGAAGAAGAAGATCTTATCATCAGGTTTTATGCCCTCCTTGGTGAAAGGTTTATGAAGCCAACTCCAACTTATGTGACATAATTGAGCAATAAATTCAGTATAAATTTATATATTTTTTGTTGGAAATTAATTAGGTTTTGTTTTAATCTATTGTGTAATAATAATAATTTTTTTTTTCATATTTCAGATGGTCGCTAATAGCAGAAAGATTGCCTGGGCATAGTGACAATGAAGTGAAGAATTACTGGAACTCCTATTTGAAACTAAAACTTATAAAAATGGGAATCGATCCAATGAATTATCGTATACATGAGTATGTTCATAAGAAAAATCTTGAGCATTTTTCGTCGATAAATAAGGAATTCAATGCAGATGTTTCTGATGCTGAAAGTTCTTGTGCACAATAATATATAATCTTATTTATCATTTCAATTTATGTTAGAAATTTTTTCCGCATAATAATATATACTATCTTCTTTATCATTCTTTTTTATTTGAAAGTTCCTCTGCATAGTAATGGGAATCGATCCAATGAATTATCGTATGCCTGAGTATGTTCACAAGAAAAGTCTTGAATTTTTTTCGTCAATAAATAGAAATTCAATGCAGATGTTTCTGATGCTGGAAGTTCCTATGCACAATAATATACAATCTTATTTATCATTTTCTTTTATGGTAAATACTACCTTCTTTTATCATTTTCTTTTATTTTGCGTTTTACGTTGTTTTTATTACTTAATTGTGATTAATTATAATAAAATAATTAATTTAATTTAATATAAAATTCTAAAAATTGTCATTCGATAACTAGGAGGAGACTGAGGTGTCATTTCAGATAACGAAAATAAATGCACCACAAAATCATACAAGTTGCTTCCTTGCCTCACAGTGGGGGTATGTACCTTTTTAATAAGTTAAAGTTTCATAATTGACTTTCCAATTTTCAAATATCTTTAAAAAATTGCACCAATAATTAAAAATGACGTATAAAAATAAAATTTATTAGCTCCGATCTGAAAATTCACGGTCATTATTCTTTTGCATGTGCATAGGGTAAACTTCTATTTCTATATAATAATTCGCAAATCACATAAGAAAAATGATCTATAATAAACAAGCTTGGTGCAATAAGTCCGACTCGAAAGACAAATTCCTTATTTTCGCTGACAAAGAGTTTCAAACTTGAGACCTAAGGATGACAATGGGACGGGTGCGGGGCGGATTGAACTCAATCCGTAAATTTTTTAAATTGTCCCGTCCCACATGATGACTTTCTTCATTCTCAACCCGCACTATCCCGTCCCGCTCCGCGCATGTCTAGTTTAAATTTTAGAAAAAAAAATAAAATTAAAGTCAATATTTAATATAAAAAATTTATATCTTTGATTTTTACTAATTACAAAGATTTAATTTTCTTCAAATTTTTATTTGATTTTTTAAACCCACAACCCGACCCACCCTACCTTAATTTTAAAAATAGTTACTTTAACCCGCTCCGCCCTACATATCTTTAAATCTACCTTGCTCAGCATAATTCTAAACCCACCTCGTACCCGTCCCACTCTACATAATTCTACATCCGCTCCACCCCATTGCCATCGGTGCTCTACCTCGCTGGACCACCCCAAAGGATCTTATCTTTACAGCTTCTCGTGAGCTTAAAAAAAGGATAAAATATTCTTCTTCCAACTGTACTTTTTTTTTGTTTTCATTCTTTCCTACAATTAATTTTTCTAATTTTATTTACCCTAATTCCATGAATCTCGTTAGTTTGCTTTACAACTCAACTACGCGTTAAGTAGAATTTGTGATATTATTATTTATTTACACCATTTTATTGGTCTAATAGAATAATTAAAATTTCTTCACATTAATTAGATATCTCAATTTAAGCTAAGTAAAATAAAAAATTTCTTGATAACGACTTAAAAGTTATTTACACCCATAATGAATTTACTATGAATTTGAATTAATGAATTAATACACAATTAACATCAGATGATTAAATTGAAGAAATAAAACAAAATTTATATATTGTCTTTGAGGTGGAGAGACTAGAAATTTATTTTTTTTGCAATTGGTTGACCAATTCTTTTGCCAGAACTTTTATTTTACTAAATTGGTGAAATTTGTTACTAGTAAAATATATTATTTCTGTATTTACGTCCTAAAAAGATCTTGACTTCCTCCATTCAAGGAAGAAAGTAATATGATTACCTATTTAGAGAATTATTAGGTGAAGAATAAATCATAACGTACATGCATTAAGTAACACAAGTAAATTTAGATAGATAAAAAAATTATAATTTATAATATTTTTAAATATTTAAATTTTTATTAAAAATATTAATATTTAATTAATTTAAATAAAAAATTAATCGAATTAACTCCAATAGAGTGAAAGATACATCATATATAAATTGGGAAATTAACAAATAATAATCAATCACACATGTCAATTGTACTGGTATGATCTAATAAAATGTTATTTATTAACAGACAAAACATCAAGAATTATTATAAATTGACAGCTGATAGAAGCTAGCTTTTTCTTTGGTAATATTCTTAAATATTCATGTAGAGTTGACAAAATCAATGTTGATACAGGAATTTTCTCAAAAAATAAAAGTATTATCTCCATTTTAATTTATTTTATTTAAAAATAATATTTTTTTACTTTTTTTAGACATAAGAATAATTTTTTTTTAAAATTTTACGTAAGTGAGACAAATAAATTGAATCAGTTACAAATAATTATACACAAAAGTTGAGTAAATTGCTCCATAATTTCCTCCCTCCAAATTCCAAAATGATTTTTTTTTCCTGTTTGGTATTAAATAATTTTTAAAAAGCCCCCAATTCTTTTAACTCAAGAGTTTTCCAAGTCCCCATTAGTGTTTGTACTGACACTTCCCCACCGAAAAAAAAAACCAACCACCATGGCCGGCGGAGAAGCCACCTCCGTTGCCGGAGACCACCCTATTAACACCCCTCTCCGGCTACTCCATGAGGTGTCACAGATCTCAGTTTCTGGATTTAGTGGCAAATTCAAGAAAGATTGTACAGATTTAGCAAGAAGAGTTACACTTTTGGCTCATTTGCTTGATGAGTTAAAAGACTCGAATACCCTTTTGGGTTCTTCATCTTCTTCATCCAATTCTTGCTTTTCTGATCTGTCAATTGCTCTTCAAGCTGCAAAGCAACTACTTTTAACAGCTAATGAACTTGATCCCAAGATCCCCTCTGTAAGTGTCTAGTTTAGTAAAGTATCAATCTTTCTATCCATATGTTAATTCCCATCTTGTCATATTTTGCATTTGGTTAGTAAAGTTTCAATCTTTTTATCTATATATGTTGATTCCCATCTTGTCATATTTTACATTTGGTGTAGTAAAGTTTCAATCTTTTTATCTATTTGTTAATTCCCATCTTGTCATATTTTGCATTTAGTGTGGTAAAATTTCAATCTTTTTATCTATATGTTGATTCCCAGATTGTCATATTTTGCATTTGGTGTAGTAATCCAATCTTTTTATCTATTTGTTAAATCCCATCTTGTCATAATTTGCATTGGTGTAATAAAGTTTCAATCTTTTTATCTATATGTTAATCCCCATCATCAAATATGTATGTTGAAAATTCATTTTGTATTTGGTGTAGTACAGTTTAAAGCTTTATTTTTTTTAACCTATATTGTTAATTCCTATTATATCAGTGGCAGAGCTGGGATTTGAAGCTTATGGTTCGGATTTTAGTCCTTTTAAGCTATTAGATTCTAAATTTAAGATTTGTACATATAACAAATATGGAGTTTGAGTTACAGGTACTAGATTTGGCTGAACCTGTAGGAGTGTGGGCTATAGTTTAGTTCCGCCCCTGCATTATGTTATGTGTGTATTGAAACTTCAGTTGGCATTTGCTTGTTTTCAGTTGGGAGGTTAATGCTGAAAAATGGATTTTCCTTTTCTTTGGTAAATTTACATTTTCATTTCCAAAATTTGAAGAAATGTGCTTGTTGTTTATCTGATTCCTTCTGTAACTATCTAATGTAGTAAACTTTCAGTCTTATATCATTATGTTGATTCACCATTATGTCAAGTGTGTATTGAAACTTCATTTAGCATTTATTTGTTCTGATTTTAGTGGTTAGTGCTGAAAACAGGTTTTCCTTTTCTTAGGTTAAATTACTTTCTGGTGTCCTGTATTTAAAGAAATGTCCTTTAGTTTTACTCTTTGTTGTGAAGATGCATATGTTGATGCAAAGAACCAAGATTTTAAACTTTCTATGGTAGAACTGCCAAGAAAGCCTCTTCTGATTCAAATAGGAGTTTTAGATTTATTAGTAACAAAAGTATTATGGTTAAATAATGCGTTGGTCTCTTAATTTGACTTTGTGAGCCATGTGCTTTGCTAGTGAAATTCCTGAGATGGATCAACTATGTTTTCTAGTTCTATTCAACCACCTTCGTATATCAGCTAAGTCGTCAAATTATGTTCCCAATCATCTTATTTTAATGCAATTCTTTCTTCTTCTGATAAGTCCAATTGTCTTGTGGAGGCATTAGCTCTTTCGGCTTACTGCTTTTCAATCGGACAAAATCCAAGAGTATTCCTTAAGTGGTCTTGATGAGAGTGTTTAAGTTAGATGACCTATCCATAGAAAATGAGGAAGCTATTCAATTTGGTGTAGGAATCAAGACTGCAGGTCAATCTTGTTACAATTTCATTGGTAGTTAGAAATGATTCTACTAAAGATTTTCTTAATGTGGTGGTGTTTATGCCAGCTTGCACATGCTACTTTTTTTTCCTTCTGTTTGGATTTGAACGCTGGTTTCCCATGATCACCACACCTTTCAGTTCACTATATTGGTTATATTTCCAGCTTGTGCCTCCAAAATGCAGAAATGGAACAGATTGCCTGCGTTAATCAGATTGACATCTGAGAAAAAGAAAATTATTTTCTTATTGAAGTCTTCATATGATTTAATCATGTCTCAATCCTCATTCAAGATAGTGTTGTGTACCTCTCCTAATATTCGATATTTCTTGACTCAAGGATGTCACGGTGAAGAAAATAAATTTTCAGTTTCAATGTGTTACATGGAAATTGGAGAAAGCCCTTGGTAGCTTCCCATATGATCATTTTGATATATCAGAAGAAGTACAAGAGCAGGTTTGCATTGAGCTTTGGCCATTTATGTTTACCTGTTTTTGTTCGTTACTTTGGGATTCACCCTATGATATTTCTTACTTTTGCCAGGTTGAATTGGTCAGAGCGCAGTTGAGACGAGCCACAGAAAGGTATGGTGGCCCTGTAAAGTCAAACATATTATCTCGAACGTTGTCACAACCACTGGACGAGGAGTTTGATCTACTCCATTCAGGAAATAGTGGAATTGGAACTTTACATTTAGAAAATATTGGCAATATTGATCATGAAGTTAGGCCAAAAGTTGGACATATTCCTCGAGGTAGTGTTCGAAACCAAAATTATTGCAGTCAGATAGTTCAGGAATCGGAAAGAATAGGAAATTCATCTAAATTGTCTGAGGTTGGTGATCCGGAGATTTCCAGGGAAGATGACTCTCCATTTAAGAGTCACGAGGAGAGCAAAAAGTCCAACTGTCCTGTAACTCCTGCAGAGTTTCTTTGCCCTATATCCCTTGAACTCATGAGGGATCCTGTTATTGTGGCTGCCACAGGGCAGGTAATGTGCTTGTAACTCCATTTACTTTAGAAAGAAGGGTCAAAAACACACCTACATATCCCGGTTTTTCGAATTTCATACATGAACTATTAGGTGTGAATTTCTTACATGCACTATCACCAAGTATTTATCAAAACACACCTCAACTATCATTGTTCCCTTTTCGTACCTTAATGGTGGTAAATTTCAGGTAGGTAAATGGAACAACTGATGGCTAAGGTGAGTGTTTGATGAATAGTTGGTGATAGTTCAGGTAGGAAACTTGCACACTTGATAGTTGTATGAAACTCGAAAGAAGGGGATACTTTAGGTGTCCATTTAACTCTTTTTTAAACTTGTTTATGGTTGAGCTTTGGTTATTTCTTAGATGGGAAATTTCTAGCTTCTCCAGAATTGGTTCCAATGTACTCGTTTCGTAATCTAACAGACTTATGAGAGATCGTACATACAACAATGGATAGATCGCGGCCACACAACATGCCCAAAAACACAGCAACAACTCCACAATGTCACGCTTACCCCAAATTATGCTCTGCGAAATCTAATTAGTGATTGGTGTGCAAAGAACAATATACAACAGCAAACCGTATTTGCAAATAGGAAAATAAAGAAAAGTGATGGATCATTTTGCTTTGTTAGTGGGGAAATAGGAGCTATTGAGGCAATTGTTCGAAAGCTTTCAAGCAGGTCCGTGGAGGATTGCAGGGCTGCAGTAGCCGAGATCCGTTCACTTTCCAAAAGAAGCACAGACAACAGAATTTTGATTGCTGAAGCGGGAGCAATTCCGGTCCTAGTTAAGTTGTTGACATCTGAAGACAGACAAATCCAAGAAAATGCTGTCACTGCCATTCTTAACCTTTCTATATTCGATGACAACAAAAGGATTATAATGCTTGCTGATGCCATTCCTTCTATCGTTCAAGTTCTCAGAGCGGGGAGCATGGAGGCAAAAGAAAATGCAGCAGCAACAATTTTTAGTTTGTCGCTTGGAGACGAGAATAAAATATTAATAGGCGCATCGGGAGCCATACCAGCTCTCATAGATTTGCTTGTGACAGGAAATACCAGAGGAAAAAAAGACGCTGCATCAGCATTGTTTAATTTGTGCATATATCAAGGAAACAAGGGTCGAGCTGTTCGTGCAGGGATCATACCAGCGCTGCTGACAATGCTGACGGATTCAAGCAACTGCATGGTCGATGAACCTTTGACCATTCTTTCGGTGCTTGCTAACCACCAAGAGGCTAAGGAGGCCATAGTAAGAACTAGCACAATCCCAGTATTGATAGATCTTCTAAGGACGGGTCTATCTCGTACTAAAGAGAACGCGGTTACCATCTTACTCTCCTTGTGCAAGAGAGATTCCCATAATCTTGCTTCCCTTTATAGGCTTGGTGCAGTTATTCCTCTTACAGAGCTCGCAAGTAGTGGCACGGAGAGGGCCAAGAGGAAGGCGGTTTCATTGTTGGAACACCTTAGAAAGTCTCAGCAACATAGCATGCGCAGTTAGGTATTTCTCATTATTTGTTCCTTTCATTCATATCTGACCACGAATATTACACGATATCTTTTACAGTGTGATCGACGTAAACGAGCATGAGAACAAGGCCATTCTCATTGCTTTATATATATCTAATTTACTCAGTTTGCTAGTGTGCCATGGATTGGTATCTGTTTGGTTTTTTAATTACTCAACTTACATTTGTTGCGATGAACATGTATAAACTATCGTTCGAAACAGGGCATTTTGATATATTATATATATGGAGAATTGTACTTTTTATGTTGCCTTTTCTGTGTTTGTGGCATCTGCATTGAATTAACAAAAAAGTTTGGTTATAAAGATCTTGATTTTCCCTTCTTCTCTAACATATCAATTAGACAAATGACTTGGTGAGACTAAAGTCACCTTTTTCCATAGTAATGGCATGTAATGATATACTATGGTAATGGAAGCAAGTTCACCCAGAAGTTTGTTACCAAGAAAAGCAAACTATACAAGTTCAAAATTACTTTCTATGTGTGTATATATACTAGTTTTGGATTCATGTGTCGCATGTGTATTCCAAATAATTAATATAAAACTGTTTGGATATTTTTTGGAAAAAAAATAACGACAGATTTTGAATAGGACAAACCTCTAGACTGCAAAGGATCTATTCCAATTTCAAAATTTCAAATCATTAATCAAATATCAAAAGAACTTCCAAACTATTTATGAGGTTTTTACATTGAAAGTAAAAAAATAATAAAAAAAATAAAAAAAGGAAGAACAATAATTGCACAAAAAAAGTATTTTGCTCGACAATAGAAAAAAAATTGGGCGGTGATGTCAAATAACGTAGGAATAATGATTATGAATGAATAAATTTTATAACCGACAGAAGCTTCAAACTAATAAATATTTGAATGAAAAAGGTTGTATTTTAAAAATTTAAATTAAATATTTGGAGATTATGAATATGAAAAATATAAGAATTATAGATATTAAAAGTAACAATTTAATTGGTAATTAAATGTGAAACATGAAGGTGAAAATTTAAAGATAAAATAATAAATAAATGAAAGAGAACAAATTTCATAATACCAAATTAAAAAATAAAAATTATATACCACAAGACATATTTGTGTAGGGGCAAAATGGTAATCCAACTTTCAGGCTAGTATTTTCTTACTTTTGATAATGTATGATATGATATGATGATGCTATGATGATGATGGTATAGAATTAAGAGTCAAAATCACATTTAATTTAAAGTATATACTATTTAGGCATGTTTCGATAAACATTTAGTGGTAGTTTAGGTTGGAAACTCACTGTCGGGCCTACTGAAACTCTTAGCGGACTCGTTACAAATGGTCCAATAAAAATTTTCGAGAAAAATGAGCCCGAAGCCCAGCACCTCCAAAATTCATGGACTAACATACAAGGAAAAAAAAGAGAAAATCCCCTGATTATCGCCCATAAAATGCTCCAAAGTGTTGTTAACTACGCGTAGGGCCTACTGGAACTCTTAGAGGAATCGTTACAGACAGTCCCATAAAGTTTTATGACAGAAATGGTCCCAGAGCCCCGACACCTCCAAAACTTGTGGGCAAACATCCACGGAAAAATAATAATGAGAAAATCGCTTGATTCTCGTTCCGTCACCTATAAAATACTTTGAAATGTCGTTAAATGCACCCCAGACCTACTTGAACTCGTTACGGACGATCCAGTGAATTTTCTAGAGAACAATGGGACCAAAGCCTTGGCACCTTGAAAATTCGTGGGCTAACACCCATGAAAAAAATGAGAAAATTGCCTAATTCCTGCTTCATCGCCCATAAAATGCTTCGAAATGCAGATAAATATACGTCAAACCTATTGGAACTCTTAACGGACTCGTTATGGACAGTCTCGTGATGTTTTTCGAGAAAACATGATCCCGAAGCCCCGACACCTCCAAAATTCGTGCGCTAACAACATCCATGAAAAAAAGAGAAAATCGCCGAATTCCTGTTCCGTTACCCATAAAATGCTTCAAAGCGTCGTTAAGTGCGCACCAAGCTTATTGCAACTCTTATCAAACTCGTTACGGAGAAAAATGGGCCCAAAGCTCCGGCACCTCCAAAATCTGTGGCGGGCTCGTACAAACCCACTCGTATAATTTTTTGGGAAAGTTGATCCTGAGCCCCTGACAGCTCCAGAAACCGTGGGCGAACACCCCACAAAAAGCTTTCGAAATCGCTTGTTTCCTGTTCCTTGACCCATAAAATGATACCGAACATCCTCCGGCGCCGCCAGGCCACTAGGGACTCTTGGCGGGTTCATTACAGACCCACTCGTATAATATTTTTGGAAAGTTGGTCGCAAGCCCCCCCAACCCTAGAGACCATGGGCTAACACCCACAAAAAACTGCCTGAATTGTCTGTTTCCTGTTCCTTGGCCCATAAAATCCTACCAGGTGATCTCTGATGACATCGAGCCACCTAGGGCTCTTGACGGGTTCGTTACAGACCCCTTTATATAATATTTTGAGAAAGTTGCCCCCCAGCCTCGGACAGTGCCAGGAATCGTGTGCTAACACCTACGAAAAACTGCTTGTTCATTGGGTCATGAAATCCTACTAGGCGATTTTTGGTGCCGTCGGGCTACCTGGGGCTCTTTCCAGGATTGTTACGAACTCCTCGATATAATATTTTGGGAAAGTTGGCCCCGAGCCCCGGGTAGAGCAAGAAACCGTTGGCTAACACCCACGAAAAATTATCCAAATCGCCTGTTTCCTATTCCTTGGCCCATAAAATCCTACTAGGCGATCTCCGGCATCGCCGGGCCACCCGGGCCCTTGTCGGGCTAGTTACGAACCCCTCGGTATAATATTTTGAAAAAGTTAGCCCCGAGCCCCGGGCAACACCAGGAACCAAGGGCTAACACCCATGAAAAATTGCTGAAATTGCCTACTTCCTATTTCTTGGCCTATAAAATCTTACCGGGCGATCTCCAATGCCGCCGGACCACCTGGGGATCTTGCCGGGATCGTTACGGACCCCTTGGTATAAATTTCTAGGAAAATTGGCCCTGAGCCTCGGGTAGCGCCTGGAACTGTGGGCTAACACCAAAGAAAATCTACCTAAATTGCCTGTTTTCAGTTCCTTGGATCATAAAATTCTACCAGGCTATCTCCAATGTCGCTGTGCCAACTAGGGCTCTTTTCGGGCTCGTTACAGACCTCTCAGAATAATGTTTTGAGAAATTTAGCCCCGAGCCCTCGACAGCCTTAGAAACCGTGGGCTAACACCTACAAAAAAATACGCAAATCGTATGTTTCCCGTTTCTTGGCCCATAAAACCCTACTAGACAATCTCCAATGCCACCGGGCCAATTGGGGTTCTTGCCGGGCTCGTTACAGACCCCTTGGAATATTTTTTTGAGAAAGTTGGCCTCGAGCCCTGGGCAACGATAGGAACCAAGGGCTAATACCCATGAAAAACTCCCTCAATTATCCTTTTCCTGTTTCTTGGCCCATAAAATCCTATCAAGCAATCTCCAATGCTGTCGGGCCACCTGGGGCTCTTGCCAGACTCGTTACGAACTCCTCGGTGTAATTTTTGAGAATGTTGACCTCGAGCCCTGGGCAGCATCAGGAATCATGGACTAACACCCACGAAAAACTACCAAATCGCCTGTTTCCTGTTCCTTGGCCCATAAATCCTACTAGGCGATATCCAATGTCGTCGGGCCACCTGGGGCTCTTGATGAGCTCGTTACGAACCCCTCGGTATAAATTTTCAAGAAAGTTGGTCGCGAGCCCCGTGCAACGCTTGGAACCGTGGGCTAACACCCATAAAAAATTGTCCAAATCGACTGTTTCCTGTTCCTTGGCCCATAAAATCCTACCAGGCGATCTCCAATGCCGCCGGGCCACCTGGGGATCTTTTCAGACTCATTACGGACCACTCGGTATTATTTTTAGGAAATTTAGCCTCGTGCCTTGAGCAACACCTGGAATCGTGGGTTAACACCCATGAAAAATTGCCAAAATCACCTGTTTCCTGTTCCTTGGCCCATAAAATCCTACTAGGCGATCTCCAATGCCGTTGGGCCACCTAGGGCTTTTGGGGGGCTCGTTACGGACCCCTCAGAATAATTTTTTCAGAAATTTGGTCTCGAGCCCCGGGCAACATTAGGAACCGTGGGCTAACACCTACGAAAAACTACCTAAATAGCCTGTTTCTTGTTCCTTGGCCCATAAAATCCTACCAGGCGATCTCCAATGCCTCTGGGCCACCAGGGGTTCTTGACGAGCTTGTTATGGAGCCCTCAGTATAATATTTGGGAAAGTTGGCGCCGAGCCTCGGGCACTGCCAGGAACCATGGGCTAACACCCATGAAAACTACCAAAAACACCTATTTCCTGTTCCTTGGCCTATAAAATTTTACCAGGCGATCTCTAATGCCGCCAAGACACATGGGCCTCTTTACGGGCTTGTTGAGGACCCCACAAAACAATTCTTCGAGAAAGTTGGCCTCGAGCCCCGAGCAGCGCTAGGAACCGTGGGCTAACACCCACCAAAAAAGACCCAAATCGCCTGTGTCCTGTTCCTTGGCCCATAAAATCCTACCAAGCGATCACCAA
>JBCEWC010016582.1:0-13029 GCA_038996855.1 Solanum aculeatissimum | reverse complement strand
ATAAATAAACATAAGTATTAGACAAATAAGTTCAACTTATAATATATTCATAAATTATATATATAAAATGTAATTTTTAAAACATGTTATCATAAAAATAACTATTAATTAAAAAATGTGTTAATATACATGAATATAAAAATAGTGTATAAAGAGAATTTAAAGAGGGTATTTTTAGTTTTTACATATCTTATCACAGGATAAGTTATCCTGAGATTATTATTCCACCCTTAAGGAGGGATAACCTATCCCAGTACTAATTTTTAAGCCCAGGATAAGTTATCGCAACCTTTACAACCAAACAATGAATTGAGGATCACTCAAAAATTATCCCGGGATTAACCTTCTTTATCCATCACACCAAACGACCCCTACTACTTATGTGTTCACAATACACCCAAACAATATGTTTTCTACTCTCTTCAACTATACGAAAAATATTATGAATTACAATGTTTTTTATATTAATATTTATGATGAAAAAATATATATTAAAATATTAGTGAAAGTTCTTATAGTTTGACCTTGATAAGTAAAATAGTAACAAAAAGAAGGGAATAGTATATTAAAATTTTCTTGAGAATGATAACAACAAAAACACTAATAGCAACAAAATAATCAAGACTTTTATTCTATTTTGCATTCATCTAAATGACCAAACTTATTTATTCAAACACATGTTCATGAGGTGGGAATTTTATTTTATTTTTTGATTTTTCATTCGGTGTTTGGAGCCCCGACTAAATTTGGATTGCGCTCTACAGAGGGCTCAAATTTGAGACCTCTGATTAAGTGTGAAGCAGTTCCACCACTACACCACAAATGTGATGGAACCTTTTGCCCATTTTTCTTCACATGTGTGTTGATATAACATGTGGCATATGGACATATTTCAATGTATTTTGTATTATAAGAATTCATCATGAATTAATTAATATTTTGTTATTACTAATTAATGTATATATACACGCAATCTTACTCCTGTTCATACTTGAGATCAACAATAGAAGCAATCTAACATGGACAAAGCTATTTTATACTCCCTCTGTTTTATTGTATGTGACTTTTTTTATTTTTTGTTCATCCTAAAAAGAATATTATCGTGCTCTAATTAGAAACAATTTAATTTTAAAATTTTCTTTTTATCCTTAATAAAATGATTTTCAGCCACATAAATATTTAGGAATGATTTTACTCACAATTTTTCAAAAGTGTTCGTTTTTTTCTTAAACACCAGACCAAGTCTACGGGTACATGTAGAATTATTTTAGTTTTCATCTTAAACAGGTTACATATATAAATTTTATCCAATTTTTGAATTATATGTTATACATTCTTAATCACATTTCATAATAAACCAAATATTCAGTTGGATAGAATGACAATTATTCTTGACACACAAAATAATTCTACTTCACCAACATTGGGCTTCTGGACCAGTCGTGATCCATGAGTTTTAAATTGGGCCTACATCTATTTTGGACCATATCGCGGAGGAATCCTGGGCCTTCTCTTCGCAGCCCAACTCCCTAGATTCCAAAAAAGGGTAAAATAGTAATTTTACAGCTCTGTGATTTAAAAATAGCCCCCTTTTTTTTTTTTATGACAAACAACACAAATTTGATCCTGTTCATGGATTAACCAAAATGTGCAAAAGTTTTATTTGCCTCTGCCATTCTATGAGTCCCTTCCTTTTTGCGTATAGCATCGATATTCCCTTTCACAGCATCCACTAATTCTGAACTTAATTTGAAAGTCCTATTTCGACCACTAGTTTAGAGTCTATTTACGTTTCTTTTAATGAGTTTTTAAAATTACAATTTGTGCTAGATTTTAATCCCCTGATAACATGGTCAAAATATGTTGGAATGCAGGAAGAAATATATACTGAAATTTTTTATTTTTTCTAAAAAAAAATGTTGCACTGAAATGAACTGGGCCATTTGCACTTCTGCCGCTATAACAATCAACATCATTAATATCCCACGAGTTATATTGCACGCTCCTAAAAAAAAACTTATGTATAGTGATGGACAAGGATAAGAATTAAGAAAAAAAATACTTGAGCGAGTAGTTTTTGATAAATAATTAGTGACATTTTTTATTTATTATAATTTATAGTAATATTATAATAAATTTGCACTTGTATTATAAATGAATTGTGCATTCAATATACATATTATTATAAATGTTTTAAAATATATTATGCTTGTTTGGTATAAAATTGACACGATGTTATAAGTGTGTTAAAGTATGTGATAATGTATTATCTATCAATAAAATTTGTATTATATATGTTTTATAAATAGTTCTCTGCAATATATATGTATTTAAACTGTATTAATAAGTGTTCAACGATTTTTTTTTTTTGTTATAGATAGTGAATTTTTTTTAATATAGTATATCTAAGGTTGAGCATAAAATACTGAAAATTGAATTACCAAATTGAATAAAAAATTTTAATAATTTTATATTCAGTATTTGGTATGGTATTCGAGAGTAAAATTTTAAAATTACGAAATTTGAATTTAGGATTGGTATAAGACATTAGTACCATTTGGTATTGATAATTTACTTAATAAAGGTCATATATCAACATGTCTACTACTTATTTCTACAATTTCAAAGAGAAATTTAAAGACTAAACATAAATAATTCATATATATATCTTTTATTATATTAATTTACTTTTCTTAATGTCTTTTTACTTGTTGGTTTTTTATTATATTGTGTCTTCACAAAAAAAAAATAAAAAAAAATTAAAGCAATAGTATTAATTTTATAATACAATCAGCTATAACTTCAATATGACATTATTGAATATCGTAATAAATCAAACTTTGATTTATCAATTACTGAATTAAAATTTAAAAATTTTGAACCGAATATCGAATATCTACCGCTAAATATATATGTAAGTTTTGCAAGAATTAAATGTCAACCTATTGAAAGCCAAAAAGGTAATTAAATGAAATAAACTTGATACTATATCATATAATTGTCCATGATTCATGAATTAGATAGTATTTGTAGTATCACTATCGATGGATGTAGTGTAGTAGATAAAAAGAAAATTCTCTTTTAATTAGAGATTTTAAATTTGAATTTTGAATATGAAAAAATTTCTTATAAGAAATGCTTTTCTTGTCCAACTAGACCTTACACGATGCGAATTCAAAATAGTTAAATTCAAATACATAAATTAAACAGTGAACACGGATAATTTCCATTTGTACTACTAATTAAAAAATATGCATACATATTTTTTCTTTTTAAACATATTGTATTACTAATAAAAATATTATTTTTAAAGATTTTTTTTGTTATTTTATTTTTTTTAAAATCACATTAACTAGTAAAAAAATAAGAAAATAATTATTTTCTTAATCTCATTTTATCAATTAAAATAGAACATCGTACCCCTGTTAGCAAATAATATATGTCATAAATATAAGATCATAGTAAACCAAACATTAATTTTTATTTATCCTACTTCAATTAGAGATTTTTTTATAATTATAATTACTATTTTTATTGTTATCTAAATAAAAATTAATGTTGGTTTACTATTATCTTATATTTATGACATATATTATTTGCTACAGGGGTACAATGTTCTATTTTAATTGATAAATGAAATTAAGAAAATAATTACTTTCTTACATTTTTATTTGTTAATGTGATTTAAAAAAAAAACATAATAACAAAAGAATTTTTTAAAAATAATATTTTTATTAGTAATACAATATGTTTAAAAAAAAAAAATATATATATATATATATATACACACACACACATTCATTTAAAGAAAGACATTTCTGACCCATTTGGTAAGGGCATTTTGGACCAAAGTATCATTGACAAGGGCATTTTTGGACCAAAGTATAAATCAAGGGCATTTTTAACCCTTTTCCGTTAGTATCAGAACATTTTTGACTCATTTTTGATAGTACTAAGGGCATAAATGATTCAAAGTATAAACGGGAGACATTTTTGTTCCTTTCTGATAGTACAAGGACATTTTTGACCATTTTTTCCCTTAATAAAAGTTGATATAGTACCAAAACTATGTTTACAAACTTGCAAAAGCTATAGTATCGTATTACTATTAAATTACTAATATTTAAAATTTACGAAGGAGAAAAATAATAAATTATTATAATCCTATTGAGTTGTCAATTTACCCAATAATTCAATAGTAAAAAATGAATATCGAACTGATAATTCAATAAAAAAATTTAAAACCATTAAAAACCTTACCTAATAATCCAAAAATAATAAATCAATAATATTTTTATGGATTCTATTTTTGCATATCCGTGTAGGGAGAGAAGCAAAGAAGCAGTTTTGCCAGTGAGTTTTTCACCAGTTTTGACATTGTAGGACTAGATTCACAAAGATCACCAGAGACAAGACTTTTTTTTTTTGTCTCTATTCTCAAATCAACAGTCTCTGCACCAGTATTTAAGATCCTTCTTTTTTCTTTTTTTTATTATGGGTACTTATGAGGTTAGGGTGTGACTCAGCTAACACCAACCTTGACAATCAGTAGTTAGCTAACAAAAAATAACCTCATGTATTAGATTGATATTCTCTATCACCTTCAGCAGTGCTAAAATTGCATTATCATGTGCAAGAGAACCACAAACAGTTATTACAATTGAGGCATGTTAATATTGTGCATCTTGAAGAAAAGAAACAGTAATAGCAAACATATCTTGTAAATGTAGGAAGTGATCTAAGGATGTGTACATATTGACGGTCAAGGAAGTGACAAAGAACATAAAAAGAAAACAAACCAAGGGGTGAACACGAACAAAGACGAGGATAACGCGTGGAAGCAAACATAGTTCTATATAATTCTAGATTATATTATACAACTTCACAATTTAGGATGTTCATCCGTGAAGTATAATAGTATGATCAGCTATATAACATTAGCAAGGCACCGGTCCCCTGATGGATCAGCACCAGACTTACCCCCTATACTACGGAGGCTGACATGGGAAAGGTCAGCTGTAAATCAGCATATCTGCTAGCCAGAGACAAGACGACTATAACCACTGGCGCAGCTATCAAAATATACAACCAATATCCAGACACTCTTTGTACCTGGAATAAATAAAACACAGATCCAGCTACATGATTGAGGTTTTCTGCTTCCAACAACCAACCCAGCCACTGGAGCAGAATCCAAGCAATAGCATGACCAATAAGGCAGTAATTGATAATGCTATACAATCCTTCAAACGGTTGATAGGCTAGAAACTAACTTCAACAAAACATCAAGCATCTTCAAGCATCCTACTTTTGACAAGGTTAAATCTACTAAGAGTCAGAACTCACGAAGCTACTTATCTCATCCATGACAGTGTAGAAGTGTTCATTATTTGGCAACAAGTAGAACCCTATTGTTGCCTTCTCCAAATATATCAGTTTAACCTCTTGTCCAGCCTTCTTAAGCCCATCAGCATAGGCCAACTGCCAATCCTGAACAAGGTCCAACCCTGCTACAACAACAAGATTCTTTGGGAACTTAACTCCTTTGAGGTCTATACCGTTTGGACCAAATGGGTTGCATGCAGGATGGTCCCTGTCTGAACCTTCAGGAAGATAAGCTCTCCAATACCAGTCTCGGTCTTGAAGTGTGACAAAATATTTGCCATCCAATCGCTTCTCCGATTCTGTTCTCTCCTGTCCACCAAACATAGGGTTCAGCAGTATATTTCCCAACACTTCTATGTCAGATTCTACTGCCCTGAAAGCCACATTATGAACAATATTACCACCAGAGCTATCTCCAGCTAAGTATATGTGAACCTTAGAGTCCTTTTTGCTCTGCAACCATTGCCTTGAAGTAACCCACTCAAGAGCAGTCCATCCATCATTATAAGCACAAGGATGACGATTTTCGGGCGCTCGTCTGTAATTAACCGACACAACAACTGCCTTGCAAATGCCAACAAGGCGGCGACAAAGTGTGTCATAGATAGCACTGTTGAAGGAAGAATGTGCAAAACTTCCACCATGGAAGAAAATTATGACAGGTACTACATCAGCAGTCACAGGCTTTTCAAGTTCAATTATGCTTGGTGAAGCTCCATCCTCAAAAGCAGGGCGATAGACACGGCTGAGTAGGCCTATTTCACGGTTAATGACAACGTCAAAAGAGAAAACTCCGTCAACTGGATTTGCATTGGCTGGGACCTTACGGTCAAGGAACTCTGCCAAGTGACGATTGAAAGTCCCATCAGGGCGACGGAGAAGATTGTAAGACAACTTGAAGTTGGAAATTAGGATCCATGTATTGAGCGGAACCACTCTCTATAAGAAAACAGAGGTAAAAATTGAGAAATTGTACGATTAGAAGCAATAAAAGCCATGATAAACCTGCACTATGCATAACAATATTCTTATTTTACATCCAAAACATACCGCAGAACTATAAGTAACAGTAGAACGTGCTGCTATCAGTCAAATTAGAAGTGAAGAGTCATCTGTTCCCAACTAATTATTATGCATATGCCATGACACACAAGACAGTGCAGCATACTAAAAGAGGAATAGCTAAATATGATTCAGACCCATCATACAAAAGGGCAAGTTTAAAATTTTAGGGGAACAATTAGAGCAACTCCAGACCCACACTACCAAGGTATTCTCATTCAAAATCTACACAAATGGGCACTCATTTTCCTGTAAAAACAAGTAAATTTGTGGGGTACAGGGCACTGATAGACCAAATATAGAAGCAAAGAAGCAATATTTTAACAAGTACATCCTTTTAAAAGTACCAAATTCCAAAATTCGGAGTAAACATATCCCTACCCCTCCAAATCTTCATAACAAAACACACACAAGATCTTAATTCAAACCACCCAAAATCTTGAAGCCAACCCATGAATCGACAGGGATTAATTTGATCATCCAGAGAAAGAAAACACGAAAAAAAGGGGATTACCTTAGATTCACTCTTGGACTCGTTGGCAGCAGCTTCAATATTTCTTGCCATAGACAGCCGCTTGGCCTTTCAAAATTTGGTGGAAGTGATTATATAAAACCGATTCAGAAACAAACAAATTACATTTCCATGAAAAACCCCAAAACCAATAAAGCTTCTTTCTTTGGCAGTAGTACTTTCATAACCCTCACCACAAACTGTCCCCTCAGCTCATTAATGCACGCGAAACAACAAAAAGAGAAATGGGTAGAGCTTATTATCAAGCAAGAAAATGAAGGGGGTGAAGGATAAGGACTCCAGCTCAATATAGCAAAGCTCAAACGGGGACAGGCTAAAGTGCGCGGGGTGGTAGAGAACTCCGAATGGATAGACGACAAATTGAGGGGCTAAAGGAGTAATAAACTTTTGGGTCATCATTGGGACCCGCATGCTAATATTTAGCAAATTGCTAGGTTTCGTGGTGAGGACTTCAAGAATGGAGTATTTATGAGATGGCCCCGGAAGTGTTGGTTTATTTCCAAATTTGTTGGGAAAAAGACAAAAATTAGTGAACGGCGTCCTTTTGGGGACAAAAAGCTAACGAGCGTGGGGGAAACGCCATAAGGCACGTGACGACAAACGGAGTCCGTCAGTGATGTGACACATGTGAAAAAACATTTGTCTTTCTTTTTTTTTTTGAGATTTCTTTCGAGAAACACGTACACTAGACAGAAAAAAGAATTAGTATTCGCTCTATTTCATTTTATGTACTTCCTTTTCCGTTGCATTTTAAATAATATTTTTTGATTTGATATAATATTTTTTAAAAATTAAAAATTAATAATTTAAAATAATTCTTTAATATTTGTCGGCTGAGAATCATTTCATTAAAATAAAAAAGAATGATGAATTTTTTTTATGAACGGATCAAAAAATAAATGATTCCACATAAAATGGGACAAAAAAAATCTGTCAATGTATAGAATATTTTACACCATTAGGTAAATTTAATATGTTATTGCATGTTATCTATTTTTCTAAGTTTTTTTAATTATTTATAATTTTATTTTCTAAAAGTTAAAATAACCTCCTCAACTCATCTAAATTGAGAATTTTTTCTTTTGGTTAACTTTCTTTGCCTATCTTTTTATCCCCGTATTCATAATTCTTTAATGTAATAATCAATTTTAGTTTTTTTATTTTTATGTGATATTTACATTTTAAATATTTATTCAATTCATTTTCTTTTAAAGAAAAAATTTATATCATTTGCAAAATTTCACATATTATGAATTTTGAAGCAATTTTTTTTCTCTCCGAAATTAACAAGTTGAAGCATGAAAAAATTACTTCTTGTAATTTTAATAGTATTTGAGGTGAAAATATTTTATTAATTATGATAATTTTGTTGCGAGAGAAATATGAAAAAGTTAAATTTGATTTATGTTTTAAAAGGAAATAATAACAAATTAAGTTAAGAGTACAATTAGAATTCTAAATTTAATATCTTTTCCCTAAAATTTAATTATATAAATCTGGTGATGATTATTTAATTTATGTGATGGTGTAAATAATTTTATACACTTACAGGTGCACAAAATTTAAATTCTTTTTATATCTTGTCTCTTTAGAATGTCACCTAATTAATAGTTGAAAATATTTAAATTTTAATATTTTTTTTATAAAATAATTTACAAGTCATCTAAAAATTATTTTAATCACCAATTTTGACTTCTTTAAATATTATAACAAATCAAATGATCTCATATAAAATTATACGAAGAAAGCAACTAGAGTAGCTTCACAAATATAAATGCATTCTTTTGTTATTTATCTATACACTATATTAAAAACGTGAAGATCCTTAAAAATATTGTCTGAATTTTTTGGCCTTCATTTAAATATTCTGTTTTACACAAAATTGTCTTTTCACTATTTTTTAAATTTATTATTTTATCTTTTATTTATTTAGTTTCGAGATTCACTTTTGGATTAAAAAAATTTTATATTTAGAATTCACTCTTGATTTAGGACTATTTTATATAAATAGTTGTCTAGGCTACAAAGGAAAAAAGAAAAATGTAATTATATTTCTAATATTTAAGACTTTGAAATTAACTAAAATTTTGATAATCAAATATTTTGTTAATAAAATATGTAATATAGCAAATTAAAAGAAGAGTATTTAAAATTACGTTGGAAACATTAAACTACTCATTTTATATTTAGGAGTATGTTTTAAAATTAATTTTTAATCGATTAATTATTAACTCTTAACTATTCAACTCTAAAATATTAAACTATTAACATATCTATATTATAAGTAATTGAATTGATTTTCTCATATTTATCCATTTATAATAGATTAAACAATTACATCAAATTAATAGTAATTTTGTTTATATAAATATTAAATTTATTTTAATGACAAGTACTATGTATATATAATCTTTAAATTGACACAACACATACGTTCCAAACACGTATACTAAACTAATCTTTAAATAATAATAATGGTTATATTATTATTTGTAGTTTCCCTTTTTTTTATATTGTTGTTACTATTTGTTGTATATCGTTACTTATAATATATTATTTTGACATATGATTATTCTGTTAATTTTTATTTTAAGTGTAGAGTATATTAAAAATATTTTTTTGTATCTCACTTCTAAAGTAAATAAAATAAAATATATTACTATTATTATTGGTGTACACATACCCTTTGGTGTGGTTTCAATGATTTATATGTTTTTTCATTATACATGTATAATACAATAATTGTCTAAGAACCTCATTCTCATATAATTGTTTGATAATAATAAAAAATAATTTCAATTCAACTGAACATATTTAAAAATAAAAAAACAGGAAAAAGGCAGAAATATGGTGTAATTAATGAAAGCAGACAAGAAAACAGGTTACAAGTTCATTAGTTGTAATAAACATAAGTGTTGAAGTAGGTAGGAATGATTGATGGAATATAAGTACAATTGGTATTAAAGCTTCCAGCTGGAAATTTGAGAGGTCAAATCTTCAAATTAAACAACTACTCCAATTTGTTTTGTGGCACTGCACCTCTTTGTACTTCATATTGGCCTTTCATGTTGTGGACAAAAACTAAACACCTAATCCTTTTTACTTCTTTTTTTGGTTTCCCACCTGATGTCCGGAGTCCGTGGAGCTCCAACTAAATCCGAATTGCATAAGCACTTTTATAGTGCATCACAACCCATGTTAGTAATCTTTTTTACTTCATTCTAACATTTCTTGGCTGCTTCTCAATCATCACTCTCCTCACCAAATTTGTTAGTAGAATTATAATAACTTAACAAATCTATGAGGTAAGGGCGAATTCAAATGATAGGATTGAGATTTTCGAATCACTTTTGTGTAGACATTGTATTTATATTGCAAAAAAAAATCATTAAATATATATAAAAAATATTTATTGAGAATTTACTAACAAATTGAGTGTTTGGTCTGGTGACAGAAATTGAAATAACTAAAGTTAAGTTGCCCTTCCTAAATTTAGGTTTTAAATCCTCCTAGTTAGGGGTGGACGTTCGGTTCTTCGGTTCGATTTTAGCAAATTTTGGTTCGATTCTTCGGTTCGGTTCGGTTTTTTCAAGTCCAGTTCGATTTTATTCGGTGTTTTTAAAATGATTTTTCGGTGCACACTAATGAAAAATAAAATGAGGACAAAATCAAAATATAAGACACTTAAAAATTTAAAATCTTGTTAAATGATGATATGCTTCTATGGAACACTAATTATTCTAAAAAACTATATTTATCTTTATCAAGAACTTGCGCTTCCAACAATTGCTTGAGGAAACCATGCACGAAAGTATCTTTTACATGACATAAATCGGCAAAAATATGGTTAAATTTCTCTTGGAAAATAATATTTCAAGGGAATTATATAAATTATAAATTTGTTACTACTTTGACTTGTTTCATAAATGATTTAATTGCTAATTGATTTATATATATATATATATATATAATTTTATTTTTTTGGTCTAATATATATATATATATAACTTTTTTTTAAAAAAAATTATATAAAAGTTTGGTTCTTCGGTGCACCGAAGTTTTGAAACCCCTACACCGAATTGAAGAACCGAATTTTTGGAAAAATAACACCGAAACCGAAGAACTGAATTAGTTTAGTTCGATTCGATTTTTCGGTATTTATGCCCACCCCTACTCCTTGCTACTTCATCCTTTTTAAAACAAAATAATTGACACCAGTGGGGATTCTATTACGAATTCGATCGAATTATGTAGCTTTTTACTCTAAATTCTATATTTGTCCTTAAAATATATATTAAATATACATGACTATTAATTTAAAATTTAGAAATATAAGTCAATCAAAAATTCGGATAACCGAATCGATAAAGGGTAGGAAATTGAGTTTTAACTTTTAAGTTTTAATTGTTAATGGGTTATCGGATAACTGAATCGATAAAGATCAATAACCAATTAACCGATATCTTAATGATTCTTTAATGGTTTATCATATCTACAAATCGATAACCAATAAGTAAAATCGATAATATTCAAAATCGAATCGAACGGATCGATATGCAGCGCTACAGTTCTAGCATGTTGCCCCAATAACGTATTGCAACTCTGTGTGAGTGAGCAAGTAAGTACCAGATTGATACCAACCCTGCATATCTGCTTTTAAGGCATTAACCTTCTTCCAGTACCAACTTGAATCCAAAGGTGACTATTGTTTTTCATATATACTCCATTCACTTACCTGATCCATAACACATATTTCTTCACATCTAGTTGCCAGAGCAGTTTACCAACAAAAGCCATGTTCCACAGCTTACTACCTTTGATGTTCAGGTCACCAAACTTCTTAGGAATGCACATTCTGAGGAAATATGAACACAAAACTCCAAAAGCTATGTATTGAGAAAAGGACAGCATTAATTATTTGAAGTCTGCCTGCATAGGACAGTTGCTTTGAATAAGCACTAGTGGTCTTTGTTGTTATCTTGGCTATCAGTTGTTGACACTACATCTTACTCCAGTCCTTTGAAGACAAACGTAAGCCTAGATATCTTATAGGAAGGCTAAGACAAGCTCTGCCTTCTTCACAAGTTGATCTTTGGGCTGGCCATCTACTCCTGCTAGGAGCAGATTAGACTTATAAATGTTAGCTTGCAAACATGTGACATGGCTAAAATGTGTTAATGCCTCCATTACTCTAGAAATAGAAATTTTATGCTGCCTTCATAAGATTATCTGCAAAGATCAGGTGTGTGAGTTTGGGTGGCATTGGAAGTCGGATAGTTCTCCCATACATTTCAATGTTCTTAACAGATACTCCATGACAAGCACAAAAAGTAGAGGGAGATATAGGATCATCTTGTCTAAGTCCCCTTTTTCCAGCAAAAAAATCATATCCTTCTCTGTTAATTTTGACTGTGAACATAGGAGAAGTTACACACGCCATAATCAAATAAATGAAACTTACTGGGAACCCATACCTCAGAAGTCATCATATCATAAGCCTTTCTTAGATCGATTTTCAACAAGCATATTGACGTAGTCTGTCTGTTGTAGTGTCTCAGGATTTCATGACAAATCAGAACATTATGTAGCATTCATCTTTCCTGAACAAATACAGATTGACTCTTTACCACAGTAGTATGTATAACACCTTTCAAACTATGGCAAATTACTTTAGAAATGCATTTATACAATACATTACAGCATGATATTGGTCTAAACTGGCTTGCCAATTCTGGGTTGCTGACTTTTGGAATCAATGCAATATTAGTAGCATTAAACTGTTTGAGTAGCTTTCCATTTGTAAAAAAATCAAGAACCGATGTAATTATGTCCTCACCGATAAGTTGGATTTGATGCTCGTTAAGAAGCAAAGGACCATTCTTGAGGAGGCATGTAAAAGCTGGTACTCTAACAGCTTGTTTGGATGGTGGTTTGCCATGGTTTTATAATGTATGGTGTCGTATAGTTGTTGGGATATATACTATTAACCATGAGTTTAGATATAGTATTTATTATAGATCAATTGTTTATTCAATTTTAATAAAAGTTTT
>JBCEWC010016581.1:0-13030 GCA_038996855.1 Solanum aculeatissimum | reverse complement strand
CATGCTTATCCCTTTCCCGTATTGTCCCCATAGCTTGAGTCCCAAGTCCCTAAATCCTTAGAGTTTATGTGCTACATGCTTAGGCTTCCGCGTTTCCGAATCGATGATGTGTGTAATGATGCTATGATGGCTTGATCGAGAACCTTTGGGTCCTCTTTCGCCATGTCACATTTAGTCCCCCTATCCGGGTCGTGACAATCATCCACTACTAAAAACAATGTTCGTCCTCGAATATGAGATAAGGGACATATTTTAAGGCTCAAACAACTGAGGGTATCGTGCCTGCATATAAGACTCTATCTCCCACGTAGCCCTACTCTCGGGCCTATGGCTCTATTGGACCTTCACTGATTCGATCTTTTTAGTTCTCAACTTCCTCACCTGCCTATCTAAAAGGGCCACTGGCTACTCCTCATAAGTCAAATCAGGCCTCAACTAAATCCATAAAAATCACATAAGCCTCATTCGGTATGTATCACCGCAACATCGAAACATGGAAAATAGGATGGACTGAGGTCAGGTTGGGTGGAAAGACAAGTCTATAAGCCACCTCCACCACTTTACCAAGAATCTCCAAAGGACCAATAAGCCTTGGACTTAGCTTGCCTTTCTTCATGAATCTCATAATACCCTTCAAAGGCGAGACTTTCAACAAAACCATATCACCAACTGCGAACTCCAGCGGTCGAACCCGTCTGTAAGAATAGCTCTTTTGGTGACTCTGGGCTATCACCAATCTAGTCTGAATCAATCGTACTCGTTCAAGATCATCTCTAAACATATCAACACCTATGCTCACCACCGCTATCGTATCAAACCAACTTATGGGCGATTTGCATCTCCAACCATACAAGGCCTCAAAAGGAGCCATCTGAATGCTAGAATGGTAATTGTTGTTGTAAGCAAACTCCTCTAAGGCCAAATATTGATCCCACCTAGCTCCAAAATCAATAACACAGGCTCGAAGCATATCCTCTAGTACCTGAATGGTCCTCTCGGACTGGCCATCAGCCTGGGGTGAAAAGTTGTACTCAAATCCAAATGGGTAGCCAAATCATGATGTAAGGACCTCCAAAAGTGTGAAGTAAACAATGAGCCCCGATCCGATATGATAAACACCGGGACTCCATGAAGTCTCACTATCTAATTGATATAAAGCTGGGCCTGTCTCTCCACGGTGTACCTCGCTTTGATCGAAATAAAGTACGCAGACTTGGTCAATCAATCCACTACTATCAAAATAGAGTCAAAACCCCTGATAGTAGGAGGTAAGCCAACAACGAAGTCCATGGAAATGCATTCCTAGTTCCACTCGGGAATGGGCATCTTTTGAAGCTCTCCCCCTAGCCTCAAGTACTCACACTTGACCTATTGACATGTCAAACATTTGGCAACGAACTCAACTATGCCTCTCTTTATACCAGGCCACCAATAATGCTATCCTAAATTATGGTACATCTTTACTGCCCCTAGGTGAATGGAATATCTAACACAATGTGCCTCCTTTAGTATCAATCTGGCCAAATCTCCTACCTTAGGCACCCAAATACGATTCCCAATCATCAAAATACCATCAGAATCAAGCATTGCTTCCATAGCTTCATCTCTAGTCACTTTATCCCGAACAACACACAACTTCTCATCCTCAAACTACCTCTCACGAATCTGATCCATCAAAGATGAGAAGGTCTCAATAGAAGCAAGCACTCCACCCTGCTCTAAAATCTGCAACCTCACTAACCCATTAGCCAACCTCTGAACATCTCCAGCCAATGATTACTCCTCAATACGGATAGCTTCTAGGCTCCCCATACTAGAATTCTTCCTACTTAATCCATCGACCACCACATTGGCCTTCTCGGGATGATAGAGAATAGTCAAGTCATAATCCTTTAGAAGTTCAATCCACCTTTTTTTTCCTCAGATTTTGATCCCATTGACTAAAGATATACTGAAGACTGCAATGGTCAGTAAAGATCTCACAATGGACTCCATAAAGGTAATGATGCCATAACTTTAACATGAACACAATCGCGGCTAACTCCAAATCATGGGTAGGGTAGTTTATTTCATGAACCTTCAATTGTCTAGAGGCATAAGCAATAACCTTCCCTTTTCTATATTAATAGACCACCTAGCCCTACTCTCAAAGCATCACAATAGACTATGAAAGCGACACCCTCCTCCGGTAATATTAGAATAGGAGTTGAAGTCAACAATAACTTGAGCTTTTGGAAGCTCTCCTCACTTTCATTGGACCAATGGATCACCACATTCTTCTGAGTAAGTCTAGTCAGTTGAGCTGCAATAGTAGAGAAACCCTGAACTAAATGACAATAATAACTAACCAAGCCTACAAAACTGTGAATCTCTATAGCTGAGGTAGGCCTAGTAAAACCCCAAATGGTCTCAATATTTTTCAGATCAACTTGAATACCCTCCTTGGATACCACGTGCCCCAAGAATTCTATCGAACTCAACCAAAACTATCACTTAGAGAATTTTGCATGTAACTTCTCCTCCCTAAGCCTCTAGAGCACGATTCTCAAATGTCTCACATGATCCTCCTTGGTCTTGCAATAGACCAAAATATCATCAATGAACATAATCACAAACGAGTCCAAATACGATCGGAATACCCTATTTATCAATTTCATAAATGTTGCAGGGGCGTTAGTCAAACCAAAGGACATAACAAGAAAATCATAATGGCTATACCTGGTCTGGAAAGTTGTCTTGGGAATATTTGATGGCCGAATACAGAGTTGACGATACCCAGACCTCAAGTCAATCTTAGAAAATAATGTAGCTCCCTGAAGCAGGTCAAACAAATCATCAATGTGAGGAAGCGGATACTTGTTCTTGATAGTCACTTTGTTTAAGTATCTATAATCAATACACATCCTCATAGACCCATCCTTCTTCTTAACAAAAACAATTGGGGCACCTCAAGGTGAAACACTGGGGTGAATAAAGCCCTTACTCAACAGATCCTAAAGTTGCTCCTTTAGCTCATTCAACTCAATTGGAGCCATCCGATAGGAAGTGATAGAAATGGACTTGGTTCTCGGCTCAAGGTCAATAGAAAAATTAATATCCCGATCAGGAGGGACTTTATCCAAATCAGTAGGAAACACAGTTGAGAACTCACAAACCACCAGAATAAACTCCATAGAAAGTGACTCCGTAGCAGTATCACGAATAAAAGCTAAGTAAGCCAAACACCCGCGATCAATCAACTTTTGGGCCTCTATATAAGATAACACTTTAGTAGGATAGGAACCCTTCGAACCAATCCACTCAATCTTTGGTGTACCTGGCATGGTTAAGGTAACGATCTTGGCATAATAATCAAGAATAGCACGATAAGAAGATAGTCAATCCATAACCAAAATAATATTAAAATCTACCATATCCAATATAATCATATATACCCAAGTCTCATAGCTCGCCAAAGTAATAAGACAGGATCGGTACACCCGATCCACAACTAAGGGCTCTCCTATTGGGGTCAAAATATGAACAAGCGCAGACATGAAATCACAAGACAACTCAAATATCAAGGAGAAATATGCAAATATATATGAATAAGTAGATCCAGGATCAAATAATATAGATGCAGGGCAATGGCAAACCAGAACAATACTTGTAATCACAACATTAAAGGCCTCAGTCTCGGGCCTGCTTGGAAAAATATAACAATGAGCACCTCAACCTCCACTCGAAGAAACTAACCCCCTACCACCTGACTGAGTGGAAATATCACCTGCTCCCCTACCACTCGTACGTCCACCTCTATCCGTCTGATCTCTACCACGACCCCTAATCTGTGGGGTTGAACCTATGGCTGGTAGGGCCGAATCTCTAACTAGTACTGCAGAATAGGATTTATGGGGCCCAAAATGAGTCTGCCTGGAGCATTATCGAATTAAATGATCTAGAGATCCACACCTATAGAAATATTTGGGGGTGGACAACTGTTGAGAAGGGGAAGGGGGGATGTCGCAACCTCTCCAGCCCGTAGGCCTCTACTAAAAACCAGATGTACTCTTTCCTAAACTATAGGAATCATGGGTCTCTCATCTCCCATCTGAAGTTGGTAAGGCTGCATGAACCCCCCAATACTGAAATGAACTACCTCCTCTGACCATACTTCTACCCCCTAATGAGGTACCTGAGTACTGTCCCAAAGTACAGACCCTTTTGGGGTCCCCAAACTCCTCTCGCTGCATTGACCCTTCCTCCTTGGCAGCTCTGACCACTGACTAGAAGAAAGCCCTATCTCTAGCTACCTAGAATATCGACTGTCTGATAGAATAAACCAATCCTCTCCCAAACTAACGAACCTTCTCCCTCTCGATCGAAATTATAGTTGTAGCATGATAGGCCAACTGGCAGAAGCGAACCTCATACTCTGAAACTGTCATAGTGCCCTGTCTCAAGCTCTCAAATCTCAATTGACTCTTCTCCCAGATGCTCCAAGGGACAAACCGATCGTAGAAAACATCAGAGAATATCTTCCAAGTTATCTGAGGAGACCCAGATGGAAGGGATCCTAAATAAGTCCTTCACCACTCCCTGGTTAGCCCATGGAGCTGGAGGGTAACATATCTCACACCATGTGTATCTACTAGACCCACGGTATTAAACAACTCTCTACAAGTAGTTAGAAACTCTTGACCATTCTCTGTCTTGCCACCCTGGAACTGCGGTGGCTTCACCTTCCTAAACTTCTCGTATCTATGTTGCTCATCATCAGTAAAGGTAGTAGCTAGTGGAATCTCAATAATTGGAGCTACTAGTGGTTGCTCCACCTGAACCTGGGCCACAGGGGCCTGCTACAGCTTTGGGAGCTGAACCCCAACTCGAGTCTATGAAGTACCAGGAGTATCAGTTGGGCTATCAATCTACCCCAAAGTCTCCAACACCCCAAAAACTATTAGTAGTGTATCCTGAAGTAA
The DNA here is from genome assembly GCA_038996855.1 of Solanum aculeatissimum. Classification (NCBI taxonomy): domain Eukaryota; kingdom Viridiplantae; phylum Streptophyta; class Magnoliopsida; order Solanales; family Solanaceae; genus Solanum; species Solanum aculeatissimum. Next base: position 8,069 of record JBCEWC010016581.1, on the reverse strand, counting down.
TGGTACTGCAGAAAATTCATATGGAACATGCTCCTATCTAGGCTCCAAAGCTGCATCGGGGGAGATATCCTGGTCATAATCTCTTGTTGGTGCAGCTTCTCAGCCCCGACCTCTAGCTCGTCCTCTATCACGACCCCTACCCCTAACTGAGGTCTCAATAGCAATATCAGGGGTGACCTCTCCTCGTCCTAAAGTAGTGGTAGCTCTGGTCCTCGCCATCTGTCAAAAGGACACATGAATACTCAGCACTTAAACAAGACTCATGCATGAATTAATTAGAATGAAGTAAAAGGAAATTTCCTAGTAGTCCCCGTAGCCTCTATAATTCCCTTACTATTAAATCATGTACTCACTTTCAAAAAGGTATTACCTTGAGATAAAATCAACCACAACATCACAACTTTTTGACTCAAATTTATATCGTTAGAGGAATTGATTTTCTTGAATCGTTAAAAAGGAAAGAGGGAGGGGTTGTCTTAGTGTAATTTGGTTTAATTTTATGAAACCTTATGTATTATACAAGCCTTAATAATAGAGATTAAGGTGTGAGGAGACAAAAAAAAAAGAATGAAAAAAAGAGATTTGGGCAGCCACTATTTCTTGGGCAAGCCTCTTAACTTACTTTTAGTATAATATATAATTCCCTCTAAGGTAAGTCGGTTCCAAGAGTTTTGGAACCTTATAAACTCTCTCATATAATTATACTTCAAAGAAATCACGAAAACAACCAATCCCTTTGAGCAAAAATCCAGAAACTCCCACCCTTTGGTAAGTGGCTAAATTCTGTCTTGAAACTGTGTAGTGTTTAGTAATTATGTAATTTATTGTTGTATATAGCTGATATTTTAGTGTGTAAATATATTTTGGAAATCTAATTCATATACCTACAACTTTTATGTTTATGTGAAATTCTAAATCTATTCTTATGGTACTGAAAAAGTGGACGAAACACAGAGAAAGTTTCTGGAAAGTTGTTTTTCTGTCTGAGAAGCCTCCTAAGTACTGTTGTTAATATTTTAAGCATATATTGATGTGTGAGTTGTATGTTGCGATTGTTTTTGGTTACTTGAAACCCCAAGACATGTATATATAACTCTTAGGTTTATTTTGTGATCAAATCTAGTAGTTATAGATTCAAAACAGTGGATGCAATTTAGGACAAGTTCTGTTCAGATTCTCGACTTAGAAATCGTTTGTGTGTGCCTGTTAATGTTTTGATTATAAATTCTTGTACAAAAGGTATTTTGCAGTGATTCTTGATTGTTTGCAACCTAAATTCATGTACCTGCAGCTTTTATGTAGACTAAAAAGCCTGATTTTTCTATTTACCAATTCAAAATCTTGTTACAATACAAGGCAGTCAAGCTTCCTAGAATGGTGTGATTTGCAAAAAATGGGGCTCACTTTTGGTATCTATATTGTTAGTTTTTACCCGTTGAAAGTGTTGAATATTAAATGAGCATTTGAATTGAGTATCAAGGTGCTTACACTCCTATACAATCTTAAAGAAATTATTTGAAGAAACTGATGTCGTGTTGATCCAAGACTTTAACTCGATAGGGTCGTTGTGTGCTAAAAGGTTAAGGTTCGTGTAAAAAATTATTCTTGTTCTTTTGTTACCTGCTGGTACATGTGAAGGTCACCTTGGTATCTTAGCTATGTTCTTGTCATTTTATCCTGTTGTGTTGATATATTTTTAGACTTGCAAGACACTTGCTTAATTCACCCATTTGTATGGATTGTTGGATCACTTGACATCCTTGTGGACTTTTTCCTTCTTGTGGTTGTGACTTTGTCACTATTGGCATGCCTCTTGTTCGGATCCATTGTCATCTTGACTGTGGATTTTTGATTCGTCCTAAATATGGAAGTGGTCCATTTTAAGCATGAACTAGAAAGCCACTCTTAATATGGTTCTTGGTTCTCTTGATTATTGAGATTCCACGCTTCTTGATATAGAGCTTCCGTCCTTCTTGATACTTGATTATGTTTGGTGTGAAGGCATGACATACATATTGGGTGAAATTTATTATTTGTCTGTCCTGTAAAAAGGAAAAATGCTTCCGAGAACTCTTGACATGTAGGCCTTTAAATATCATATTTGATATTGTTGATCTATCTGTTCACCTGGTCTATTTATTATATTGCAATTGTGTTACCTTGACTTAAGAACGGTAAATTGAGGAATCTAAAGGTTCCAACTTATAGCTTTTACACCACTAAGCTTTATGCTTAGCGATAGTTGTTTCTATCGTAGATACCCGAGATGATGCTTGAGGATGGCCATGGAAGATGAATTTTTGAGCTACACAGAAGATCACATTTGCATCTAGACATATATATATCGTAGTAGTTTTGGGAAATGTACATGATTCTCATGCTGCATATGTATATTTATATTTGGAACGCTAGTGTAAATTATGAAACTGTGATTTGTAATTTAATGTTTTGGCTTGTTTAGTTAGTTTGAAGCCAATGATCTTGCTTTTATATTAAATTACCAATTATCTTGGGGCGATTGTATGAACCAGAAGCTAATAAGTTTTATGTCTCAGTATTTTAACATGGTAATAATTTGCAGCATGTACTGTAGTAGTATGGGTAATGTAGAAAAATCTCGCAAGATATTGGTTTAAATTATTTTGAAAGGTGCTTATGCCATGAACTGGAACCTGAAATAAAATAAACTACCTTTAGGACAAAATCCTATACCTATAACTATTTTAAATTCATTATTCAATTATGACTAATATATCGCGTATTAAACTCTTAATATTTTAGCAAGTATTACGTAAGCCTAGATTATACAAAAGTGGCATCCTGTCATGAGGGTTGCTACAACCTCTCAAGGATTAGCAACGGACGTTTTCGCACCGATCCTTAAGACTCTACTCGACTGGGCTTGTACACATGTGAGACCTATGAACTTGGAGCTATGATACCAAATTGTCAAGACCCAGAATAATCCAGGTGTGATGGCATTCACCTAATCCACCAAGGCGAGTCATCCCGAAACCCAACAACTTAATAATATAGATAAAATAGAAGATAAACAGTTTAATAAGATATATAAATGTGAAAGAAAGCAACTACAACCATCCCAAGGTCTGGTGTCACATGTACAAGCCTCTAAATACAGAATAGTCAAATTAAATGTATATGTCACAATGTCTAGTCCTAAAATAGAATAAATATAGAATAGGATCCTCAAGGTTTGTTGATGGCATAGGCAGCGACCTCTCAAGTGATCCAGAAGCTCGATCAAATGAACAAAAATCTAACAGGATGGACCAAGCTCACAACCTACAAAAATATAGAAAAGGGTGAGCACCAAACAATAGGGTACTCAATAAAATGGAACTGACCTAAAGTAAAACAATGAAGAACACAAGTAACTCCTTAAATTCCAACCACAATCGGTTGAACTACAAACATGCACTCAAAAAAGTTCCAGCAAAGTATATATACAGGTCACAGTAATATATATATACTCATCATCTGGCATGATATCTCAATAATACGCAAGTATACAAGTAGATCCAACACTTACTCATAACCAGGGATAAGATAAGTATATAATATACAACAATATCAACCAAATATGATATGAGATGAAGTGAATGTCATGAGATGTGTATTATGCAATGCAATGTCAAATATAGTGATGCATGTCTGTCCTACGATACACATTCATTGATCAAATATGGTTTTCTGCCTCAGTCAGAACCCATGGGGGCCATACATGGAATATTTATCCACTGGAACCATTTTCCTTCGGTAATAACTTTTATACCCAGCCAGAACTATTTTCCTTCAGCTTTTCATTTCCTTTCTTTCTTTTCTAGTCGAAATCATTTTCCTTCAACTTTTCATCATCAATGGATCATCAAGCAACATATTATAATGAAAAATATTCATGCTCAAGGAAGTGGAATCTGCAAGATGTCCATATATGTATATCATATATCATGTATCTCCTCAATAAAAATGAGATAATTCTCAAGTGTCTCAATATCACCACAGTCTCAATATATCAATCATACCACAATATAAGCATCATCTCACTATCAATATCTAATGATTCATAAGATCATATAAGTCACAAATACACAATTAATTGATAGTCAATATACCACCATATGAACAATTCTTCTATTACACATATCATGATCAAGACTATGATGATTCAATTCTATCCCCAAAGTACTCAATTCCACACACATAGGAGCATACAAGGTTCATTCATACTTAATAAAAGGTTAGAAGTCCACTTGCCTCAAGTAAAGTTCCAAATCAAGTTGAAATCGTCGCATTCCCCCTCTTTCGGGACTCCAAATCACCACAATCTATTCAAATATGGCATCATAAACATATAACAAATCTAATGACACTAAAATTAATTAATTGGGAGGAAAAGGATAAATTGGTCAAAAATCTCATGCCGAAAAACTTAGTCGGAATTTGAAAATTAATATATGAAAATGTTCTCCATGTAATAAGGAACTCAACGGATATAATGATTTTGCAAAATGGAGTTAAGATGAGGGATAAATCAATAATTCAAGTTTAGGAAACTTTATTCGAAAACTCCCCAAATTCCACCATTAAAACCCAAAGTTAGAAGTTAAAAACATGAATTAATCAATGAAAATCAATGAGATAAGTTACAAAATAGTTACTCAATTACTTTGTCTTGAAAACCTTGAAAATCCCCTCTCACAAAGCTTGAAAAGTCAAAAATAGAGAAAAGGGCTTAAATCCCATATTTTAAAAGACAACACTGTTGCAGGTAGCGGTGTACTTTGTGAACACGGAGAAGGATCCGCAAATGCAGAACCTTAAACCGCCCAACCCTTCGCGAACACAGAGGTTCCCATGACAGTCCTCCGCGAATGCGGAGGTCAACCAAGTTAGACCTCCGCAAATGTAGACCCACTCCCACGAATACGAAGAACAAATAGGAGGCACCAAATATCAGTTGCACCAGCAATACTCAACTCAACCAAAAACAGGAACTGGATCCTCGAAAATTCATTCAGAATCTCGTGAACACAAACCCTACATGGAACCCTACAAAAATGATGATTCAGAATCAATGGAACTGTCAAAATTTGAATCTGAAACCCCGTAGTTCCAAACTCGAGAAAGATCATTTAAACTATTTTCGGACTCAAACATTCAAAATATTCACGAAAGCTCTAAAATTACAATGGAGCCATTTCTAGCGTTAGTTTCATCACCCACAATCACGGGAACTAACGAAATTTCGAGACGAGCTCCCGAACTCTGAATGTTGACCAAAGTCAAATCTAATATCCAAAATGAACTAGAAATGCAACTTTGGGCCTAAAATCTCTATTTTAACTCTGAATTCAGTTCTGCAAGTTCTCCTAGACCAGATTCGGCATTCCAAAACTTATGGAATTGACAGAATCAAATTCTGACACTCAAAACTCAAAATGACCTCAAAACTCAAAATTTTTAACTTTAAGCCTTTGAAAACTCTTTCTTTTGCAAAACTCCAACATTTTACAAAATTTTCAAAATCCATCTTTTAGACTCGACCAGATATGACCCATTGAAAATACCAAAAATGACCTTCAAGGTCATTACATCATCCACTACTAAAAAGAATGTTCATCCTCGAACATGAGATAAGGGGTATACCTGAAGGCTCAAACAATTGAGGGTACTGGGCCCGCATATCAGACTCTATCATCCACATAGCCTCAATCTCAGGCCTATGGTACCACTAGAACTTCACTGAAGCAATCTCATTAGTTCTCAACTTCCTCACTGCATATTCAAAATGGCCACTGGTGTTTTCTCATAAGTCAAATCAGGGCTCAACTCAAATGAATTAATAGAAATCACATGAGACTCATCTGGGATGTAATGTCATGAAACATGGAAAATAAGATGGATTGAGGTCAGGTTGGGTGGCAAGGCAAGTCTATAAGCCACCTTCCCCACTCTATCAAGAATCTCAAAAGGACCAATAAACCTCGAACTTAGTTGGCCTTTCTTCTCAAATTTCATAACACCCTTTAAAGGCGAGACTTTCAACCAAACCATATCACCAACTGCAAATTCCAGGGGTCGAACCCGCCTATCAACATAACTCTTTTGGCGACTCTGGGCTATCACCAATCTACTCTGAATCAATCTTACTCTTTTAAGATTATCTCTCAACATATCAACACCCATGTCACCACCGCTACCATGTCAAAACAACCTATGGGCGATCTGCATTTCCAGCCATACAAGGCCTCAAAAATAGCCATCTGAATGCTGGAATGGTAACTGTTGTAAGCAAACTCCTCTAAGGTCAAATGTTGATCACACCTAGCTCCAAAATTAATAACACAGGCTCGAAGCATATTCTCTAGTACCTGAATAATCCTCTCGGACTGGCCATCAGTCTGGGGTGAAAAGTTGTACTCAAATCCAAATGGGTACTCAAACCATGATGTAAGGCCCTCCAAAAGTGTGAAGTAAACAATGAGCCCTGATTCAATATGATAGACACCAGGACCCATGAAGTCTCACTATCTGACTGATATAAAGCTCGGCCAATCTCTCCATGGTGTACCTTACTTTGATCGGAATGAAGTGTACATACTTGATCAATCGATCCACCACTACCTAAATAGAGTCAAAAACCCCGACAGTAGGAGGTAAGCAAACAATGAAGTCCATGGCAATACGTTCCCACTTTCACTCGGGAATGGGCATCTTTTGAAGCTCTCCCTCTGACATCAAGTGCTCGCACTTGACCTATTGACATGTCAAGCACTTGACGATGAACTTAGCCATATCTCTCTTCATACTAGGCCACCAATAATGTTGTCCCAAATCGTGGTACATCTTCACTGCCCTTGGGTGAATGGAATATTTAGCACAACGTGCCTCCTCCAGTATCAATCTGGTCAAATCTACCACCTTAGGCACGCAGATACGACTCCCAATCCTCAAAAATACCATCAGAATATAGCATTACTTCCCTAGGTTCACCTCTAGTCACTTTATCTCGAATAATACACAACTTCTCATCCTCAAACTATATCTCTTGAATTTGATCCATCAAAGATGAGTAGGCCTCAATAGAAGCAAGCACTCCACCCTATTTTCTCAAAATTGGCTAATTAATCAGGCATACTAGGGACCGAAGATATATTTAATTAATGCTTCCATTTATGATAATAATTCTCAAAAGAATGAATTAACCATATCGTAAAAAATTACATATCATTCCACTAGAAATATGTAACTGCACTCCTCAATGTTAATTTTGAAATCAACCATTGCATCTTATTTAACTCCTCGTGTTAGAATCACCAACACCAATCAATTAACTTAAATCTTCTGAAAAATTTAATTTATTGACTAAATTAATCTTTTATTATTTATACTTAATTTATTTCAGGTTATGAATATAAAATTCACCTGCAAGGTTTTCAAGTGAAAACTCTTAGGTAGCCATAAAGGGGTGCCTTCAACTCGAGACCGAGACACAATTCTATCAACTAATTATTATTTTACTAATGTCATTTGCAATTATCCAATCTATTAGGAATATATTGACTCATTAAAAAGTCTCACATTTTAATAGATTAAAATAATATAACAAATTACATATCTCATAATAATTATATCAAAATTAAGAATATAAGTATGAATCCGGAGCCAAAAGGGCAATTAATTTTTTGAAAAAAACCAAAAAGACAATTATTATTATTTTCATACCAAAAGGGCAAAGACGCAGGGCCTACTGTGTCTTGCCTTTGAGATTTAACAGAGCCTAACGCTGAGAAGAAAGGCTGAGCAGTGCAGTAAATGTAAGGTGTTGCGCGCGTTACCTGTCAGATCCTTCTTTTTTTTTAGTTTCTTCTTGTTTTGTCAAATAGCTAGCCTACCAATAAATTTTATAAATATTTCTTCTTTGACTAAAAAAAGTTTTCTTCTTCTTTTAATTATAGATTATGTTCCCTTTTTTTTTTAATAACAATTATCCTTTTGTTGAATATAAAAATTATTCAATAATATTTAATAAATAACTGTAAAAAAAT
>JBCEWC010016580.1:0-13030 GCA_038996855.1 Solanum aculeatissimum | reverse complement strand
ATCACCAGACACCACATGACCAAGGAAAGAAACTTCTCCCAACCAAAACTCACACTTGCTAAACTTGGCATACAATTTCAACTTTCTCAAAGTTTGAAGAACCAACCTCAAATGATCCATATGCTCTTGCTCACTATGGAAGTAGATCAAAATGTCATCAATGAAGACTACCACAAAATTATCAAGGAACGGTTTAAAAACCCGATTCATAAGGTCCATAAACATAACCGGAGCATTAGTCAATCAAAGAGACATCACCACAAATTCAAAGTGACCATAATGAGTCCGAAAGGCCATCTTGAGAATGTCACACTCTCTCACCTTCAATTGGTGATAACCCGAACGAAGATCTATTTTTGAGAAGTGAGTAGCTACTTGAAGTTAATCAAACAAATTATCAATCCTAGGCAACGGGTACCTATTCTTAACGGTCACCTTGTTCAATTACCGATAATTAACATTCGAAGTGACCCATCCTTCTTTCTCACAAACAACACGGGAACACCCCAAGGTGAGATACTCGACCTAATATAACCCTATTCTAACAAATCTTTCAATTGATTTTTCAACTCCTTCAATTCAGCTGGGGCTATACGATAAGGAGGAATGAAGATAGTTGAGTATCCAGAAGGAGATCTATGACAAAATCTATTTCTATATTGGGAGGAATACCGGGCAAGTCCTCGGGAAATACATCGGAAAACTCATTAACCACTAGAACTGATTCAAGCTTAGGTGACTCTCCCTCCACATCTCTCACCCATACAATATGATAATGCACCCCTTACCAATCATCTTCTGGGCTTTGAGTTAGGAAATAAACTGACCCTTAACTACGGAATCACTGCCCTTCCATTCCAACACAGGTTCGTTAGGAACTTCTAGTTGAGTGAGTGACTGTTGATATCTTGAGCTCCAGATAATGATACCTATCTTTATGAGTCTTGGTAGTCACGTTCGAGAGTCCAAGTACTAGGTGATTCTCCCCACAATTTGAGTCCTTATGGCGGTGAATGTAGGGCTAGGTACAGATGTAAATTTTGAGGATCAAGTACAGGCCGAGTTTTGGATCGAGGACCCCATTGATTCACATGAGGGGAAAGACCCCGTGGGTGACATTCTGAGATGAGAAACATTGTTTATGTGAGGTGGATTATTTCTCCCATAGGGGATATGTCCCACCATTATACATTTATATTTTGGATCGGGTTCCACGTGCTGACACAAGGTGGAGGACCCGGTTGGCTTGTGATTGTTAGGGGCGAGGCTCCATGATTGATTACCATGGATCGACATACCTATTCATACCTGATTGTGCATTGGTGTAACTTCTGGGCTTATGAGGTCTTAGGGGGCATTTAGGCATAGACACTAGGGCCTTACACCCACGTACAACTGAACCTTGATCTGATAATATGGAGAGTTGGGCTCTATAATGATTCTATTGGGTTCAGTGATGATTTGTCAGCTATATTATGCGTGGGTGTACCTCCCTAGTTTTATGAGGACCCAGGTGGTATACATGCATAGTTATTATGCCTTACACCTGCGTACAACAAGAGGTGCTCGTTTGGTTGAGATTATAGCTTGATTGCAAGATAACCGCTTTTATATAGATTTGAGCTTCAGTTTGTATATTATTTCCTCCGTTAGCCAATGATGCCTACTGCGTGCCTTTTTATTGTACTTACCCCTACTTTTGTATCTTCCCATGGTGCAAGTCCACGTTCTAGTTGGGAGAAATGATTTTGTGGGATCTGGGAGCGCAGGATACTTTTTGTGGGTGAGCACTGGCAACTCTGGCTTCATCATAGTCTCCTTCTATTGATAGTCGTTCTTTGCTTTCAGACTTTGGCCTTGTACAGTAGTACTATCTAGTTTTGGGACCACTCTTGGGTTGTATATATTATATTATGCTTCTGGGTATATGTACATACATATCTACTTTCTGTCTATTGTAGTTCTGTGCAGTTGACTTCCAGGTCTTGGGTAGATTTTGGTTATTTATATTATTGTATTGGTCTTGGGCTTAACTAAATGCTAGGACAGGTTCCCTAGGGTTTGGCTTATTAGCTTACCTGTAGGTGGGGTCTAATAGGCAACATTATGACCGATATTGGGTCGTGACATGATGTCTTAGATCATCACAATTATATCAATAGTCAAGTGTGTCAACAATACCAAACCTCACTTATCCCAAAGTATATACATGATTCTCAAAATTATCTCAAAAGCCATCAAATTACCCCAAAGTTGCCCAAACAGTATCACAAGTCTTATATTATCTCAATAATATCCTAAAATATCCTAATTCACAAGAATCCATCTCACTTTATCAATAGGATCACAATTTACACAAATATCGACATAACCAACATCACAATTTCCATAAAATTCCATCATATCAACCTATTTACTCATGAATAAATCTAAATCTTACAATTACCACATAATCATATCCAATAACTCAAATCCAGTCCTAAAATAGTTAGCCGAACCTACCTTGATGCCGAAACTGCACTCTGGCAAGATTTTAATCAACTCAAACCTCTAAACGATCACCAAATCAATCAATCACTATAAAAAATTGATACTACACATCAAGAGGTGAATTTTGATACCCATATTGGCACGAATTAGGCTTAGGGACAAAACGATAAAAATTAGGACTAAATTTCAAAGTTCCCAATTCTAGAATTTGACTTGAAAATTAGGTTCTACACAAAAAATGGAGTTTGTGAGTGAAAATTCCACTAAAATCGGGTTCAAATCAAAGGTGAAATCATCATTTAAAGTTTAAAAATCATAGACTAAAAATCTCCAATTTTGGACATTCAAAATCACGAAATTCATGACAAAATAAAGATAAAAGTCATGAAAAAATAATTAAAAAGATGTTAGAAATACTTACCCAAAAGAATTCCATGAAAACCTTCTTCAAAAATAGTCCCAAAAGCTTGAAATAATTGAAAATAGAGTAAAAATGGTGTTTCTCCGATCAAACATTGTCCAGCTATAACATCTACTTTGCGATTGTGGGGGTGAGTCTGCGAATGCGGAGGAAAAAGTCAACAGAGCTCCACAAACATAGAGAAGAACCACAGGGTTCTCCAAGAATGAGGACCAAATCCCATGAATGTAGAGCTTTATGCTCACCAGACCTCAGCGAACCCAAATGCTTCTCCACGAACACGGAGAAGAAAAGTCATTGCATCAAAATTCACTCACACTAGTAATGCTCAAACAATTTCCCAACTCGAAACGGACCCTCAAAACTCATCCAGGATCAGAATTACACAAACCAAATATGTATCCCTACCATAAAAAATGATCCAACCTCAGTAGAATAATCAAAAATTGATTTTGAGGCCTCCTCGCCACATTTATCAATGAAACTCACATAAATTAGTTTAAAACTCAAAACACCAAAACTGTCCTCAGAAACTCCAAAAATTATGATGAGACCATTTCTAGTGTTAGTTTGATAATCTGAACTATTGGAATTTTCAGAATTTGATTCGAGCTTTTGAATACTAAATGTTGACAAAAGTCAAACTTTGATTTCTAGAAACAACTCAAAATACAACTTTGGGTCCAAAAACTTCATTTTAACTCCGAGTTCAGTTCAGTAACTTCTCCTAGACTAGTTTTGACATTTCAAAGCTAATGGAATCAACGGATCTCCGATCCAACACAAACTGTTTTAACAACTTAAGCTTCCAAAAATGAAAAAACCCATATTTTCTATTTTTAAAACTCAGGATTTCAGTTCTAATAATACAAATAGCTCAAAATAGCTCCAAAGAAACTTACAAAAGAGAAAAATAGTAATTTTCACATATAAGCTCAAAAATAACCAGCCAGGTCATTACAGACCTTTAGTTGCATTTTTTCAAAAATCCTAATTGTTGTGCCATGCCTAGGGTCTAGCTTGGGTCGTGAAAAACTTGGTATCAGAGCATAAGATTAAGGTTTCCCAGGAATTCTAACATGCCTCGTCGAATAGAATCTTATTTATATGTGTTTATCATGTCACATCTGTGTGTAGGAAGCTATGAAACATTTTAGGAAATCTTCACTTTTTCATGATCTTATCATGCGCTAGGGTGTACTCTAAGGTTCTCTCCTCTAACGTTTTGTTTTGTTATTTTTTGAAAGATACTTTCACAAAGAGCCCCAACCCAGATTTAGTCAAGATTTGTTACATGTTAGCTACACCATACTTGACTTTATAACCCAAATGTTTGAGTTTCTGTGTTGATTGAAGTGTTCAAGATGGTACCCCTCTTTTCAATTCAAATATGATGTCCATTAGTGAGTTGAGTTCCTATCTTTGAGTTGATGTTCATTCTTGAGTCTTGGTATTAGAGTATCTGAGTATTTGAGTTCTTACATTGAATTTGTACATTTAGTGAACCCATAGCTTAATCATCATTTGAGGGTGAATGATCCCAAGAGGGAGATATTATAACACCTAAAAATATTTTAAGCTAAGATCAAGCCATCCTTAATATGCATATAAGGTAATACTAGATGATGTATATAATTGATATAGGTGTTAAATTTATTTTTTTAGTGTGGGAATACATCTAGAGATTATCATGACACGAACTAGAGCCTAGGTGTGACATGGAAAATAAGAATCCAAAGGTCCCCAAACAAGCCTCTTAGTTCACGCATGCACTTCGTAGGTTCAAATAATAAATAATAGATGAGTGACAATATGAAATGGGGAATGAGACTAAGGGACAAATCATAGATAAAAGAAAAAGCTCAACTTAATAGTTCAAGACATAATCAAAGTGAAGTAGTAGTCCAAACACACCTCTAAACAAAAAAATAATAAATAGAGCCAAAAATTCAAGTCTGGACCCCTCAATACAAAGTCATAGAAGAAAATGCATAATGTATCTGAAATATCAAAAGTAAAGTTAGAAGAAAAGTGCTTCGTTCCCGATGGATGGGAACTCACCAAAAGCTAAAAGTCTTCATGATCAATCTAGCTATAAGGAGGAGGATAAGGTAGATCAACTCTCCCTACATGATTATAAACATGTAGGAAAAATACGGTTAGTACTTTGTAATATACTAAGCATGAATGTATGTTATGCAACAAGTAAATATAATGACAAAGAATACGTACCAGATATGCCCAATTCTGAAGCTTTAACAATATAACAAGTTTCAAGATAAGAATAAAATAATGCTATGGTAATGTAAAGGAATCAAAAATCTATATTTGAAATCCAACGATTTAAGTTTAGGAAATCCATATCCAAAAATCTCTAATTTACACCATTAAAATCCCAAAATTAGAAGTTAAAATCATCAATTAATCAATGAAAATCAATTAAATAGGTTAGAAAATAATTACCCAAAAATTAGCCTTGAAAACCTAGAAATTCCTACCTTAGAACGAGCTTGGAAATGTCAAAAATGGTGAAAAGGGTTTAAATCCCGTATTTTAAAAAGGCACACTGTTCAGGAATGAACAACACTCCGCGAGTGCAGATCATTGTCAATGAATGCAGAGATCAGAGGGGACTAGAACTCCGCAAACGTGGAGGTAAGAGGGGACCAACACTCTACGAACGCGAAAGTGTACCCCACAAATGCAGAGGCTTGGGAAGCCTCACACGCCATAACTTCGTGAACATGGAGGTCTAAATGCTTTGACCTCCATGAACGCGGAGCTTTGGGCACAATTATGGAGAGTAACCCGGACTTGCACTAGAAACAGTTGCACTAGCCAAAATACAACAATAAAAAACAAGAACTGGACCCTTGAAAATTCTTTCGGAACCTCATGAACACAAACCATATATGGAAAGAAATGATGATCCAAACTCAATGGAACCGTCCGAATTTGAATCCAGAACCCCCGTGGTCCCGAAACCAAAAAAGATCATTTAAACTAGTTTAAGACTCAAAAACTCAAAATATTCATGAAAACTCTAAAAACATTGCAACAAAGTTATTTCTAGCGTTAGTTTCACCACCCAGAACCACTGGAACTGATGACATTTCGATACAAGCTTTCAAACTCTGCAAAGTCAAACCTAGGATCTATAATTGAACTAAAAATGCAACTTTAGGCCTAAAATCTCCGTTTTAACTCCAAATTCTGTTCTGCAAGTTCTCCTAGACCAGATTCGACATTCTAGAACTGATGGAATTGACAAAATTGAATTCTTACACATAAAACTCGAAATGACCTCAAAACTCAAAATTTTCAACTTTAAGCCTCTGAAAATTGTTTCTTTTGCAAAACTCCAGCTTCTAGACTTGACCACATATGACCAAAGAAAACTTTTAGGAAGGGCAAAATAGTAATTAAGTCAAAATACCAAAAATGACCTTCGAGGTCATTACATCATCCACTACGAAAAATAATATTCGTCCTCGAACATGATATTAGGGACATACATGAAGGCTCAAACAATTGAGGGTACTAGGCCCACATATCAGACTCTATCTCCCACGTAGCCTCACCCTCGGGCCTATAGCTCCTCTGGACCTTCACATAAGTGATCTATTTAGTCCTCAATTTCCTCACCTATCTATCAAAAATGGCCACTGGTTGCTACTCATAAGTTAAATAAGGTCTCAACTCAGTGGAATCCATAGAAATCACATGAGACTATGTAACGCCGCAACATCGAAACATGGAAAATAGCATAGACTAAAGACAAGTTCGGTGGCAAGGCAAGTCTATAAGCCTCCTCCCCCACTCTACCAAGAATTTCAAAAGGACGAATAAACCTCAAACTTAGCTTGCTTTTCTTCCCAAACCTCATAACACCCTTCAAAGGCAAGACCTTCAACCAAACCATATCACCAACCGCAAACTCCATGGGTTGAACTAGCCTATCAACATAGCTCATTTGGCTACTCTGGGCTTTCATCAATCTACTCTGAATCAATCATACTCACTCAAGATCATCTCTCAACATGTCAACCCCCATGCTCACTACCGCTACTGTGTCAAACCTTCCAATGGGCGATCTACACCTTTGGCCATACAAGTCCTCAAAAGGAGCCATCTGAATGTTGGAATAGTAACTGTTATTGTAAGTGAACTCCGCTAAGGCCAAATGATGATCCCACCAAGCTCTAAAATCAATAACACAAGCCGTAAGCATATCCTCTAGTACCTAAATGGTTCTCTCGAACTGACTATCAGTCTGGGGGTGAAACGTTGTACTCAAATCCAAATGGGTACCCAAACTATGATGTAAGGCTCTCCAAAAGTGTGAAGTAAACAATAAGCCTCGATTAAATATGATAGACATCGTGACCTTGTGACGTCTCACTATCTGCCTGGTATAAAGCTAGGCCAATCTCTCCCCGATATACCTCACTTTGACCATAATAAAATGCATAAACTTGGTCAATTTATCCATCACTACCCAAATAGAGTCAAAACTCCTGACAGTAGGAGATAATCCAACAACAAAGTCCATGGCAATGCATTCTTCGACTCGGGAATGGGCATCTTCTAAAGCTCTGCATCTGGCCTTAAATGCTCACACTTGACCTATTGATATGTCAAGCACTTGGCAATGAACTCATCTATGTCTCTCTTTATACTAGGAAACCAATAATGTTGTCCTAAACCATCGTACATCTTTGTTTCCCTTGGGTGAATGAAATATCTGGCATAATGTGCCTCATCTAGTATTAGCCTTGTCAAATCTCCCACCTAAGGCACACATATATGACTCCCAAACCTCAAAACACCATTAGAATCAACCATTGATTCCCTAACTTCACCTCTAATCACTTTAGCTTGAATAAAACACAACTTCTCATTTTCAAACTATATCTCATAAATCTGATCCATCAAAGAAGAGTGAGCTTCTATTGAAGCAAGAACTCCACCCTGCTCTAAAATCTGCAACTTCACTAACCCATTAGCCAACCTCTGAACATCTCTAGCCAATGGTTGCTCCTCAACCCAGATAACTGCTAGTAGCCAATGGTTGCTCCTCAACCCAAATAACTGCTAGACTCCCCATACTAAAATTCTTCCTACTCAATGTATCAACCATCATATTGGCCTTCTCGGGATGATAGAGAATAGTCATGTCATAATCTTTTCAGAGCTCAATCCACCTCCTTTGAGATTTAGATCCCACTAACTAAAAATATACTGAAGACTGTAATGGTCAGTAAAGATCTCACAATGAACTCCATAAAGGTAATAACACTATAACTTTAACATGAATACAACTACAACTAACTCCAAATCATAGGTGGGGTAGTTCTTCTCATCGACCTTAACTGTCTAGAGTTATAAGCAATAACCTTCCCTTTCTGCATCAACACACCACCTAGATCACTCCTAAAACATCATAGTAGACTAAGAAATTGACACCCTCCTATGGCAATGTCAGAATAGGAGCTAAAGTCAACAATAACGTAATGCTTTGAAATCTCTCCTCATACTCATCGGACCAATGGAACATCATATCCTTTTGAGTAAGTCTAGTTAGTGGAGTTGTAACAATGGAGAAATCCTGAACAAAATGGCGATAATAACCAGCCAAGCCCATAAAACTACGAATATCTATAGCTAAGGTAGGCCTAGTCCAACCCTGAATGACCTCAATCATTGTCGGATCAACTCAAATACCCTCCTTGGACACCACGTGCCCAAAAGCTGCTATCGAACTAAACTATAACTTACACTTGGAGATTTTGAATAAAACTTCTCCTCCCTAAGCCTCTGGAGCATGATTTTTAAATGTCTCACATGGTCCTCCTCAGTCTTGGAATTGACCGAAATATCATCGATGAACATAATTACAAACGAATCCAAATATGATCGAAATACCCCATTCATCAACTTCATGAATGTTGCAGGGGTGTTAGTCAAACCAAAGGACGTAACAAGAAACTTATAATGGCCATACCTGGTCTGAAAAGCTATCTTGGAAATATCTAATGAACGAATATGGAGTTGATGATACCCATACCTCAAGTCAATCTTAGAAGACAATGCAACTCCCTGAAGCTGGTCAAATAGATCATCAATGCGAGGAAGAGGATACTTGTTCTTGATAGTTACTTTGTTCAACTGCTTATAATCAATACACATCCTCATAAACACATCCTTCTTCTTAACAAATAGAACTGGAGCACCCCAAGGTGACAAACTGGGGTGAATAAAGCCCTTACTCAATAGATTCCAAAGTTGCTTCTTTATCTCTTTCAACTTAGTTGGAGCCATTCGATAAAGAGTGATAGAAATGGGCTTAGTGTTTGGCTCAAGGTCAATGGTGAGTCAATGTACCGATTAGGAGGGACTCTAAGAAAATCAGTAGGAAACATATATGGGAACTCACAAACAACCACAATAGACTCCATAGAAGGTGACTCAACAGCAGTATCACGAATACAAGCTAAGTAAGCCAACCACCCATGATCAATCAACGTTTTGGCTTTTATATAAGATATTACTTTACTAGGATAGGAACCCCTCGAACAAGTCCACTCAATCCTCGGTCTACATGACATGGCTAGGATAACAGTCTTGGCATAACAATCAAGAATAACATGATAAGGAGATAGCCAATCCATACCCAAATTAACATCAAAATATACCATATCCAGTATAATCATATCTACCTAAGTCTCATAGCCTGCCAAAGTAACAAGAAAGTTTAAATACACCCAATCTACTACTAAGGGCTCTCCTACTAGGGTCGAAACATGAAAACGCACAAGCATGGAATCACAAGGAAACTCAAACCCCAAGGAGAAATAAGCAGAAATATACAAATAATTATAGCTAAGATCAAATAACTTAAATAAAGGGCGATGGAAAATTGGAAAATTACCTGCGATCGCAATATCGGAGGCCTTAATATCGGGCCTACCTAGAAAATCATAACAATGAGCAGCTCCACCTCCATTCGAAGAAACTGACCCCTACCACCTGACTGAGTGGTAATATCACCTGCTCCCCTACCACCAGTATGTTCACCTCTATTTGTTTGACCTCTACCATGACCCCTAGTCTGGGGGGCTGAACCTCTGGGTGGTGGTGTCAGATCTCTAACTAGTGCAATAGAGTATATACGATGGGCCCCAAAATGAGTATGCCTAGGGCACTAACGTATCAAATGGTGAAGAGATCCACACCCAAAGCAAGATTTAGGGGTGGGCCACTACTGTGAAAAGTAAGAGGGATGTTATAGTCTCCATAGCTTGTAGGCCTTTGTTGGGAACTAGATGAACTTTGCATCAAACTATAGGAATCATAGGAACCTAATCCCCCTTCTAAATCTTGAAAGGCTTCATGGAACCTACGATGATGAAATGAACTACCGCTTGAAAGGCTTCATGGAACCTACGATGCTGAAATGAACTACCTTCTCTGACTATACCTCTGCCTCCTGATGAGGCACCTGAGTACTTTCCTAAAGTATGAAACCTTTTGGGGTTCCAAAATTCCTCTCTCTACATCAACTCTGCCTCCTTGGAAGCACTAACCCCTGACCAGAAGAAAGCTCCATCTCTAGCTACCCAGAATATAGACTGTCTGATCAAATAAACCAATTCTCTCACAAACCGATGGACATTCTCTCCCTCGATCAGAAGTATAGTCGTAGCATGATTGACTAACTGGTAGAAGAAACCTCATACTCTAAAATTATCATGGTGCCCTTTCTCAAGCTCTCATATCTTAACCAGCTCTCATTCCAGATGCTCCAAAGAACAAACCGATCATAGAACACATTAGACAACATCTCCCAAGTCATCTGCGGAGACCCACTTGGAAGGGATCTAAAATAAGTCCTCTACCATTCCCTGGCATCCCACAAAGCTAGAGAGTAACATACCACACACCATGTGTATCTGCTAGAGCCACAGTCTCTAGTAACTCTCTATAAGTAGTAAGAAACGCATATGCATCCTCAGTCTTCCTGCCTTCAAATTGAGGTGGGACCATTTTTTTTTACTTCGCATACCTCCGCTGCTTATCATCAGTCAAGGAAGCTACTGGTGGAACCTCAATAATCAGAGCTACTAGTGGCTGCTCCACCTGAACCTAGGCCTTAGGGGCTTGCTGCTGATCATGAGTCTGAACCCCAACTCGATTCTGTGGAGTACCGGGAGTATCAGCTATGCTACCAGTCTTCCCTAAAGTCTCAGACTGTAACAACCCAAATATTTTTGAAATATCCTTATGATTGGCCTTATATGATGGACTACTAGACATGGCTAAGTTTTGGTAGCCACGGGTTGAGTTTAAGTGGCCAAATGTAAAATGGGCTAGTTGGTGGCCTAGAGGGACAGTTTTGGTAGTGTACTTCAAATGGTCACAACTTTTGATGTGGGATGAAACATGTGGACTGATACATATCAAGTTGAATCTCTTTGAATTATATTTGCAACGCAACTGGTTTCACTCAATGTGAAGTTCGAATGAGGGCGATATGGCCCAAATAATGAGACTGTCTAATATTCAGAAGATATTGGAGATAGGCTCAGAAAAATGGCCAAGGGCAGGGTCACGGATCGTGAAACATTGCACGGTTCATGTGGGGGTGTCATAAAGGGTTCCAGTGAGCGAGGGGTGGCCTGGAACCACCCCTAAGACAAGTGTAGGACCACGAGACCTTGAACGGCTCGTGTGAGCCCAAACGGCCCGTGAATGTCCCGTCAAGTGGAACAGTAGCTAGGACAAGCCATGGACAAGTTTGGGCGATTACGTATAGGCTCACGGGATAGGTACACGGACAGTCAACCTCCAAACGGTCCGTCAAAAGTGTCCATCAAGTGTTACAGAGAGCCCTCCGAGAGTTCGCGTCAGAAATTTGACTAAGTTTTATTTGATGGAGTAGGCTCACGGACCGTGTGACCACCAGACGAAAACTATAGCAGCTGTCTCACATTGCTCAGTCTCGGAAAGTTACATTTTATTAATGGAATTTTCGTGATTTAATATTTCCTTAAGTCCCTTTTTGGTACCCTAAGGTATCCTAAACCCCTAAAACATTCCCCAAACCCTCCTTCATCCATTAAAACGCTCCCACACTCTCTCTTGAAATCCTAAGACTCTTTTGGCCTCCATTGGAGAAAGCTTGAAGAATTTGGGGAAGACAACCTTGACCAAGTTTGACCTTGTACTTTGTTGGTGCAATTAAGGTATGTGGTACTTGATTAAAGGATCCTCTTTTATCCTTTAAGATCCTAAGAACCTTAACCCTTTAAATTTGATTTCAAAGTTTTCAATTAAGTTATGGGTTCTTCCGATATTGTTGTAGGTTAGTGTTGGGACTTGAGTGTTGTAGTTTTTAGGTGATTTAAACTTGATTTTACACTTGAATTCATAGATGATTATTGAAACCCTTATTGATAAACATGCATGTCTCTTTTCATGATTTAATTAAGCATGGGTAACTTGTATTATGGCTTATTCATGGATTTCTACATGATTTATGATGAAATGTCTTTCAAATTGTGAAATAAAGTCTTAAATCTATTACCCATGTTATTGTATCTCATTCATGACATGTGCATGTTATTTGTTCCTATGGAACCCATGATGGAAACTCTTTATGAAATTCATGTATTCATGTATGTTATGACTTGTGATCACAGTGTCCCATGCCATGGCTCTTTAAGAATAATGGGTTCTTTGCACCATAATGATACGTAATGATGCTTGCTTGAAAACTCATGTAGATGAGCTACTCCCTTGCATTGACATGGAATGATCATGAAATATTTTCTTGAAACTCATGAGGCATATGGCTTAAGCATGTACATGATTCTTGAATAATATTTTGACATGACTAATGATGCATGATTTTCAAAGAATGTTGTATCTTGATTTACATGAAGCATATATATGTATATGTACGTATTCTCGTGGGATGATACTTAGCACCGAGGGAGTAGGTTGTAAAATGGGGTTTATGCAAGGCCCCGCCTATTCCGTTAAACCATGTGCCACCATGGGTATATAAATCCCCCGATAGGGATTTCATGTCATGTTTATCCCTTGTTTAAGGGTGTC
>JBCEWC010016579.1:0-13030 GCA_038996855.1 Solanum aculeatissimum | reverse complement strand
CGGTAATAACCGGTATTTCCCCCCCTCCCTTCCCGGTACCCCTCCCGGCCCCCCTACCCCCCGGTTCCCTACCGGCAGTACCGACCCGGATCCGGAACCGGTAGAATTACCGGCAGAACCGGAACCGGAACCAGTAACTGTCGGTTCCGTCCCCTGCCATAGCCATACCACAAAAGTAATCAACAATTTTGTATGTAGAGTTTTAATTTCTTAATGTGAATGTATATCACGTCTAAGTAGTCACAAGGGGAATATCTCAATAGAGTTAGGGAACATAAAAAGCAAGCATCTTAGATTTTTAAATTTGAGTGGCTTTTTTAAAAAAAAAAATAATAATATAATAGGTTGTAGATTTTTTGAGAAAACATATTAAATAAGTATTATTTATAATAAAGACTATTTATTTCATATAAAAA
The DNA here is from genome assembly GCA_038996855.1 of Solanum aculeatissimum. Taxonomy (NCBI): domain Eukaryota; kingdom Viridiplantae; phylum Streptophyta; class Magnoliopsida; order Solanales; family Solanaceae; genus Solanum; species Solanum aculeatissimum. The sequence continues at coordinate 12,614 of JBCEWC010016579.1, read as the reverse complement.
GAAAGAATTATTATAAGAAATTTGACATATTTAGAGTATGATAGTATGAATCATGATCAATTGTAAAGGATTATTGAATAAAATCTACTATACTTTTTTTAAACAAATCCGCACTTCAAATAGAGAAGAATAAACTTCGTAAGGAAGTATACTAATTTATATTTTAAAGTTTAAGGCTTCTGTTCAATTTTCGCCTTATACCAGTAATGTGTTTGAACCGCTTCTTTATGTGCTGGAAAACTTATGGAAAATACTTGACCGCATAATTCTAGAGTGAAATTCTTATAGTTTGAGGCGTGTCAAAGACATTATTATTAAGGATATATTTCACTCGGAGTAAGTGTATCTCCTTAAATTCAACAAACTCTTCTGCTCCCTCCTTCGTTTCTTTTTAGTTATCATGATAAGATTTAATACAACCCTTACAAATATTAACTTAGAGTGTTTTTACTAATATATCTCTTATCAATTTCTTAATCTTTATCTATGTATGTATCTTTTAATTTTAGAATAATTAATGTTACGGATAAAATTGAGTCTTAATTGCTTAAATTGACAATTATTTTTAATACATATGACAATTAAAAAAAAAATTTAAAAGAGTAGAAAAAAAATCATCTTCATTTTCAATTCAAATTCCCATCTACAACACTTGGTGTGAGCCCAGTGCCCACACAAGTTTCAATAGATAAAATTACAACCTTGCTTCTAGTATCCTATTAACATTTTCTAGCCTAGTCTAGCTAATGGACGTTTGAATAATATTTCATTGAAATTCAAAAATTAACTATTGAAATAAGAATTGTTGTTTTCAGACACGTGAAAATGGTCTCTAGCGGCTAATTATTTATGTTCAAAATAGACCATGTTCCATGAATAAAATATCTAAAATTGAAGTTGATAAAGAATGATGTACTTGATGTTCATGTTCCCTTTTTTAAAAAAAAAAATTAATGACCCTTGTGGTGGGTCATGGGTTGAGCTACACTCTCAGGTCTTAGCATTAGAATATCCAAGAAAAGTATAAGGAGGGGGACATAAACCTTACCTCCAATCCTACGGTGATTCATAAACCAGCCAAATCTACTAAGGTTGGCCAATTCATTCCTATTACTAAACTAGAGCACAACCTAAACTAAAAAAACCTAAGAGAGGACTCCTCTCGTTACATTTAGTCTAGGAAAGCAATAAACAAGGGAGACTCTCCCCTTACAAAAGAAACAAACCAAAAAACACCTAATCTTCACTAAAGCTATGCTAGCTCAAGGTGGTTTTTTAATTCTCTTCAACTTTCTCCTTTTGAAGTTGGTCATGCCATATTTGTCCATAGCAAAATGAGCTTTGACTTCTTGATAAGGAGTTTTGGGGAGATAATGTTGTGACTATGCTTAGATAAATTGTCATCTACAAAATTAGCCTCCCTGTAAGTATGAATGCATCTGAATTGTTGAAACTGGCTAATAATATTATGTATCTTGATAAGGAGTTGTACAGTGAGCCAAGGAGGTTGACTTTGTTGTTTAATCCATTTTACAGCAAGTTCAGAATTCATTTCCAGCACTACCTTATTGTATCCTAACTGAGCACACCAGGTTAGCCCAAAGATTGCAGCTACTAGCTCTATCTGGTTATTGGTACCAGCTCCAACAACGGCAACAAATGCAAATAATAATTCACCTCTATGGTTCTTATAGATACCTCCAACACCAATATTACCAGGATTATCCATTGTACTACCATCAATGTTTATCTTGACCATGCCAGTTGAGGGAGTTTGCCAACATATTTTAGAGATTTTTATCACATGAGCACACCCTTCCACCTTCTAGAATAACTCTTTCCAGTTGGTTGACCAACTGATATAGGGGAAAGCAGTACAAAGTAGCTTGTAGATATCTCTAAAAATAACATGTTTTACCCTTGTAAAGTTAGAAGACTTCCCTCCATATTTACAAGCACATCTATTCCTCCACAAGTTCCATCAAATGAAGACAGGAATAGCCTGAAGGATAAGCTTGTGCATATCACTGTTGCTTTTAGTAGACCACCACCCCATTACCAGGTTTCTCAGGGGAACATAGTTCTTATTTATACCAAGATAATTAACCAATAAGATCCATTCCTTTTTTGCAAGCTGCCCAGTTATAAAATTATGATCAATAGTATCTTGCCCAAGAGGCTGACAACAACAACAACTAGCAAGTTCTTGACCAAAAGTGATCATCTTTTCATTAGTTGGTTGTTTACCCCTCAAGGTCCTATATAGAAGAAAGGAACATTTGAAGGGGATAAGATTGTTCCAAGTATAGAAGTTAATAATAGCTTTATCCTTCTTGCTTCTAATGAGATTCTAGGCTGAGGAACATGAAAATATCCCATCACTTTTAGGCTTCCATACAACCTTGGCATCAATAGTAGCATTGTAATGAAATTGATGAGCAAGGATCTGAGGAACCATTTGAGAAGGGGTAATTTGATTGATCATATCAACATTCCATTGCCCCTGGTTCAGAAAAGCTGAGACTCTGATATTATTAGGCTTTGTATTATCAGTTCTGAATTGTGCCAAAGGGTCAATCCCTAGCCAATTATCCCATAAAAAAATAAGTTGATCCTGAGGAAATATGCCACGGGATGTGTTCTTCAATCTTCATCTTATTCTTCATCATATATTTCCATCCCAGTGACTGACCACTGTGCCATTTTTTGATAATTGAATTAGCTCTTTGACAATACTTAGCCCTTAGAAAATCTTCCCCAAAGGGTTTTCCAAAGGGTTTTTTTAGACCTAAAAATTCACCAGTGTTTATATTGAAAGGAGATTGCTACATTAGTCATCTATTTAACCCCATCGCTACCTTCATCATAAGGATAGCTTAAGTTCTTTTATGAAGACCAATGCAATTTCTTTTTGTCATTTTTCCATCCCCAGAAGAAATCACCAATGAGCCTCTGAATCTGATTGAGAGTTGCTTTGGAAGGACACGCAACAGAGAGAAAATGAATTGGGAGAGACTGGAAGACACATTTTACTAAATCAACCTTCCCTCTATAAGAAAGCAACCTGGTTTGTCAACTAGTGATCCTGTTGAGAACTTTAGATACTAGCTCAGAATAGTAAATAATTTTATCTCTCAATATAGATAGGACAACCAAGATTAGTCTTAGGGCTATTTTTCTGGTTGAAACCAATAACTTTCTTGATTGTTTTAACAATAGAAACCAAGGCACAAACAGAAACCATGAAGTGACTTTTATTCTTATTGACTGCCTGTCCAGACACCTTCTATTAGGTGGTGAGAGTCTTCATAATGAGCATGAGGGATCTCATTTTACCAGATGTAAAGATAATTACATCATCAAGAAAACTTAAATGATTAATCTGAGGACCTTTAGGATGCATGGAAAAGTCATGATAATAAGGGTTGGAGTTGATCCCATTCAATAATCTTCATAACACTTCAGCTCCAATAATAAAAAGGACAGGAGAGCGAGGATCACCTTGTTTAAGGCCCCTTGTAGAATGAAAAAAGTCATGTCCGAACCCGTTCATGAGGACTGAGTACCAATTATTGGACAAAATTCTCCAAACCATGTCTATAAAGCTTTCACCAAACCCTATTCTCTTGAAAACCAAACAAGTGTATGAACAGGAGATCCTGTCATATGCCTTGGTCATATCAAGCTTGATGACAACATTACTACCATTATTGGGATTCTTGAGGTGATGAACTATTTCTTGAGCCAGCATAATATTTTCATAAATACTCACATTCTTGACATAATCAGATTGATTAAGAGAAATCAGGTTGGGGAGAATGGGAGCAAGTCTAAGGCAAAGGATTTTGGAGATAATTTTATTGGTGAAATTCTTAGGCTTATGGGTCTAAACTTAGATAGCTTAGTAGGATGGTTTACTATTGGGAGTAAAACTAAACAAGCATGGGAGAAATATTTAGGAATGAGTTGGACACTAAAGAAAACTTGAATAACCTTGATAAGATCATTCTTGATAATATCCCAACACACTTGGAAAAACTTCTCATTCATTCCATTTGGACCAACTGCAGAATTAGGCTTCATAGAGAAAACTACCTTCTTTATTTCATCCAAGGTTGGGATACTTTGGATAACAACATTTTGTTCATCATTGATCATATTAGGAATACATTGGAGATCCTGTTTTCGGATGTATTTATTCTCACCAGTAAATATGTGTTGAAAATGATTGCAAGCTGCTAGCTATATCATCATCCCTCTGTACCCAATTGCCTTTTTTATCCTAAATTTTGTGAATATAAAGTCTTATTCTTCTACCTCTTGTCACAGCATGAAAGTAACTGGAATTGGCATCACCCTCTTTAAACTAGTGAAGTTGAGTTTTCTGTCTAAGTATAGATTCCTCAAGATTTAAGTATCTGATGTATTCAACATTGATAGCATGCATAGTAGTTCTGTGATCTTCTGAGTTGATGAGATTTTCTTCAGCTTGTCTAGTCTTCTCTTCACACTCTTTTACTTTAGCATAAATGTCACCAAACTAAGCTTTTGACCAGTTGCTAATAGTAATAGATAACCTCTTGATCTTTTGATGAAACATTCACATAGGAATTCCTTTAATAGGCCTATTCCAACAATTGGTAACAGTCTCCAAGAAGGACTATTGTTCAGTCCAACAATTAAAAAATTTAAAGTACCTGATAGGAATTACCTGTTTATCCACCATTTTCAAAAGAAAAGGGCAATAATCAAAACCCATACTAGGAAGGTGAGATACAGTTGAAAAAGACATAAAATCCATTCATTTATCACTAACCATAGCCCTGTCTAGCCTTTTCCAAATTCTAGAACCAATTCCTCTAAGGCTGGACCAAGTAAAATTCTGTCCACTAAACCCAAGGTCCAGCAGACCACATGCCTCAATGAACTCAAAATTTTTCTTCATGTCATAAGAAATTCCACCCAACTTTTCCACCGGATAAGTTATCACATTAAAATACCAATTGTACATCAAGGAAGGTCAATATTGGCATGAAATAGTAGCCTATCCCATAAGAGTATTCTGAGATTATCCTTACATTTAGCATACACAAAGGTCATGATGAAAAGGCGAGAACACAAAACATGTTTAAACTCATATGTGATTTGTTGTTCCTTATTATAAATAACTTTTCAATCAACATCCTTATTTCAGAACAATTAAATTTTTTCATTAAGATTATGGACAACATAGTCCATATTAAGCTGGATTAAGAAACTTTGGAGTTGATTGTTGTCACAGAAAGGCTCCAAAATAGCAATGAAGGAGATATGATGAATGACTTTAAAGACTTTGATTCTTTCCACCACATCTTGGGTATTAATACCTCTTACATTCCAAATAATGCTGCTAAGCATTAGAACACTTGGATTTGTAGAGTCTTGTGATTGGTCTATCTATAGGGGCAAAGTTGCTAGGACAAATTTTCTTGAAGTTGTGATTTGGTTGTTAGAACCCTCTGAGAGATAGACTTTGTTCATTAGAAACCTTGTGAACCTCCTCTTCTCTAATATTAGAAGGACTGAAGGCTTTTATAAGGTGCTCACTAATATCATCATCCTCTTCCTCTTGTTCCTTAATTGGTTGTCTGTGTTTATCAGCTTCATCCTTAGAGTTGAGAACCTCATATTTATCACACAAAGGCACAATATTGATGGTAGGGGCCTCCTGCACAATCTGTTTATCATTTTTTTAGAGCATCATTTTTTTTACTTAGTTTATTCTTTTTGGATTTGAACAACATAGTACTAGTGCTGGCAAATGATCTCATGTTCTTAGCCATGGATGTCAAGTTGACATTTTGGACTGGAGTAGATTCAACATGTTGTTGCACAATGGGTTGTAGTTGAATATCTTGAGTCTAATCATTAGGGGTAGACAGAATTTTATGGCCTAAGTTATGGTTAGTGAGAGGGTTCTCATTCCAAACATGAGATAGAATCCCACTCCTTGGATTCCCTTTCTGTAGGTTAGATTTGGTTCTCTTTCAAACCATTCTCTCCTCCAGTAACTACATCATCAATAAAATCAGGAGAGTAAGAGGAGGGGGAACAAAAACACTGTCATTCTCTAAAGTAATATGAGAGTTGGGAGGTTAATCTTATAAAAGTTGATCAACATTTATAATAGGAGCAAAGTCAATACATGGGCACTTGGTGGTCATATTATGTAAGTTACTATTAGACTTTACCTCCAGAGCCTTGTCATGATTCATAGAGCTTGAAAGCTCACCTCTATTCTCCTTTCCATGAATGTTAAGCTCACCATTCAGTTCATCACCTTGTACATGAGGATCAATTTGCTTCGTAACATTGGTAATATTGACTTGTCCACCATTTCTTTACCATTTATTTACTTGAACAGGTTTTTTATGTTGGTGATTGTTAGCCTGTTTATTTTTTTTATTCTTCTTTTTCTGAGTTTGTTATTCATCTTGTTGCTGAACTTCTTTACCTTTTCTTCCCTTTTCTTGGTTTTCTTCTTACCTGTAATACTAGAAAAATTATTAATATTAACAGATTGAGTATGAAAAGATTGAGAAGATACCTGAGCATCCAATGATAATCCCTACTGACTTCTGACTTTTTTTTCTTTCTCAGCTTCTTTTCTTTTCTTATCCTCTTTATCTTTTTGTTTGATTGTACAAATCTTGGCTAAGTGACCTTGATATGCGTCTAGCATTAAAGTGACCAATTTTGATACCTCTTAGAAGTTGAGTCTGTTAGATAAAATTATTTTTAATCAACTCAATTTTAGGCATGGTATTAGAGAATTTTCCAATCAAAGTATATTTGCATTTAGAAGCCAAGTTAACCATGAAATCTTCCTTTTTGAATATCACAACAGAATCCCTGTCTGCTAGTAAAAATAGATGGACTGATCTCTATAGGGGTCTCATTTTTGGCCTGATTGGCTTTTAATTTGATAGCATAAGTATGGACAATGATGAATGGAGCATGTTCAAGTATTTGGATATTTTTTAAAAGAGTGTTGGAACTTGTGATGGTCTTCTTGGTAATACTTTTTGGATGGTCATGATGTAAAAGCTCATGGTTATAACTAGTTTGCCTTTAAAAAATTAGAGATTAGTTTAGTAAGGTAATGAGATTTAGGAGGGTGAAATTTAGGTTGTTGACTATTAGACATCTTGTCCATACCATTCTTTCTTCTAGAGTTTCTACTAATGTTAGAATTTGTGCTCACATTGGTATCCCCTAATTTAGGGTCATTACATTGATCATCAGAAGATAAATCGATAGTCTTTTGCATACCATCCACAGGGGGAAGATGATTGAGATTATCAATTTTAGAGGATTTACCTTGCATTGATGTCTTACCTTCACTGCTGTGCTGGGCCTCCTTACTTGTGTTTAGGCTTATTTCAGCCCCAACAACAATCTTTAGTTGATCCACAAAGTTACCCGGTTTGGTTAACTTGGTAAGCTCATCACCACTAAGGATTGAGTTTTTGTTCGACTCTACTTTGGTGAGTTCACGATCCTCCACCAGAGTTTTTCTAGCTCTAGCATCAGAATTGCTAGATTTGATCCTATCTTGGTTAGTGGTTTTTGGTGCATTTGCACCGATACTAGTCAATTTTGATTTGTCAACATTCTCAACCAATAAGTGAGAATCATCTAAAAGTTCATCCCCAATCCTTGAACTCCTACTACTCCCTCCAAGATTCAAGGGAGAAATATTATTTTGATTTTGCAAATTCTTTTTCATCCCCTGAGAATCAACACTATTTGTCAAAATTGTAGGATCATTTCTCTCATTTAATGCTTGTTCAGGGAAGCTTCCCATATTATCGTGTTGTTGCACCTGTTCCGATGACCTAGGTTAGCCAGCCGGCGGCACATCGACCATTGTTGCCATTAGAAAATAGCTATTAAGAATAGATAGTAATTTTAGCCGTTAGAGAGAGAGTGCTCTTGTTCGTGCAACTTGATATTGTCTTGTCTGTTCATGTTCCCTTTCACTACTCTTTTGCAATTAATCTTTATATTTTTTCACTATAAGACTGATATTTTATTCTTCTTCATAATGAGAAGCTTCTTTTTCTTTCTACTCTTTATCAGAAGTGAAGGAATTATATTAAATTTGGGTCACCCAGGTGGGTCAATCAAATTAATTTAAATAATAAATAAATCTATATTTGTTATATATTTAATTTATATTTAATATTAAAAGAGAAGTGACAACTATTCAGAATGTTTCTCAATAGCTGCGTCCTTTTACAATTATAAAAGGATTCATCTTTCAAAATAGATGGAGTAGGTAAAAAAAGAAAAAAATTATGCTTTCTTCTCTTCTTCCTTCTCAAAATCTTAAAAGGTTCCATTGAAGATTCACTACAAAAAAAAGACTTATTAAAGACCAAAATTTAGTGACAAATTATAAATATGGTCTCTAAAATATACTTATAGGGATCATTTTATATCCTGGTCTCTAATTGATTATTTTTTTTTTGCTAAGGAGACTATTAACTGGTTGATGATATTAATATTTCAGCAGGAGACACACAAAGTAAAGAAGGGAATGAAAAATATTTCATTAATAAGGACTCTAAAAAATTTTCTCTCTCTTTCTATCTAAATCCCGAAATCTGTAGAATTCTCTCACCCTCTCTCTAATAGTATACTATCTAATCCAACAAGTTGTTGCATCGATACAAGAAATCCATAGAAGAAATCTTGAAAGAGCATCAGTAAGTTTCTTTCTCTGTATCTAATTCATCTCTGTTCTCTTCATTTCTAGTAGAATCAAAAAAGGTTTTAGCCACTTTTCTTTCTGGAGGATTGAATATTTTGTGATTATGCTCTTGAAGATACTAATTCCTTTGGTTTAGGTCAAAAAAATTATTGTATTGTCTGTAAAACTAGGGTTTAAGGGTAAAAGTGGAGACATTAGAGAGTTTATTTTACATTTTTTTATGTTAGGATTTTGTTATGAGTTGCTTGAAGTGGCAAATGTTATTTGTCACTGTGATTTATTTCCTATTAGGTGATGATCTAGTTTGGTATCCATTGCAATGGGGTATTCCCAATGTTGTTGTTGGACAAGTCTTTCTGATGATGGTTCCAATTTTTGTTTCTCTCATTGAAGTTTTTGTCTTGTTGCCAATGTTTAGTCTAATATTTTGGATTTAGTTACTCACTTGATTGAGGTTCCTCTCTTGTTAGTAGAACTTATCATAAAATTAAGATCTTAAATCAAAGAATTACTTTATGACTATTGTGTAAAATGTGAGATGCTAATATTGAAAGCATTGGTTGACTAACATTGTGAATTCTCTAGCCTGGTGTTGATATTGTCCTTCCGAAGAACATTTTTCCAACTCATTTGATAGTCTACTGGAGGATTTATTGTAGCTGCAAGATATGAGAATGTATCATTTTGCCCAGCTTTCGTACTGAGCCGCGGTCCTGGATAGCTAGTAAGTAAATTTACTATTTTGACATTCTTCTCAATGGAGTGTGACTATAAATGATGTCCAGGAAATCAAGAAAACTTCCAGATGTGATTTGCAAGATGTCCAATGACAATGATATACTCAATATTATCCAAGCCAGATCTGATGCACCAAGAACAAATAGCAGGTGTTGAACCAAATGTCATAATTTTTCCATTGAATTGGTAGGATGTTTTTCTTTTAAAGATCTCTACAAAAAAAGCAATTATAAATAAGATGCTCTTATGGAAAGTATAGGTATTGATCATTGTCTTGATGTTCTTTTGCCTACCTATTATTGTAAATCTGCAGTCTTCCGCCATTATACCATAGTAATCTTCTGCATCAAATATAACTACTAGCATCCCACTTTGCTTAGTAGTGATAACAATTATAGATTCACGATGAGCCTCCATGTTCAAAACTTGGATCTTCTTGGAAACTTGTTCATTTTGATTTTATGATTGTTTTATTACACATCTTCAGCCGATTGTCCCACCTCAATGCTTTCTAAATCTTGATAATGCCATACATGGGGTATATCAGATTCCCTTGGTGGTAAAGTTTTGTGGTGGATGCAGATTGTGTTGGTCAATTCGATCAGTCTCAAATGGAACCTAAAAAACCATGTTTTATTACTTTTGGAATGTAATTTGTAGTTTTATCTATTTAGAATTCAAGACTGATAGATCACTGCTGATTGATGGACAACGGGCGTATCATCTTCATTAAGTTCTAATAAGAGTCACATGATTGTTCCACATTTAGTTTCTCCCATAAATGACATTAAGCAACATTGTTAGTCACTTTATACCTACTTCGCCAGCATTCTTTGACAACTCTATTGAGATCTTTCCTAGCCTAGTCTCTCTTCCCCTCCTCTCCCTATGAATTTTCCTCTTAACCTTTGCTGACTTAATTTTCCTGCAATACCCAAAATCTTTAGGACTATTAGAGTGCTCTTAACCCCGCACAATATCTTTGTCCCCCTCTTCATTTAAGAGCTTGTGGAAATATGTTATTTATCTCTCTTTGATGTATGCTGCTTCTACCAATACTTCGTCATTTTCATCCTTGATGCATTTCATCGACCTAGGTCATGAACACTCCTCTCTGCCCTTGGCGAGGCCCTATAACTTATCATCCCTGTCTTTTTTCTTGAGATCTTTATACAAGTACATAAAAGTAGTCATTCTTTGCCACCATAACTGCTAAGTCCACATTCTTCTTCACTGTCATATACTTCTCCGTGTTCTTCCTTGTTTTCTCCTTGTTTTTGCTTTCTACTAATGCCTTAGAAGAGCTTGTTAGGATTAGCATATCTTAGGTGCTTTTAAGCCAAAATAACTTTCAACCACTCTTGTAGTATTTAGGTAAGTAAATGAAGTGTTTTTAAGTACTTGTTTTAAAGCCAAAATATCAAAAATAAGGCAAAAGTCATAAGTTAGAATTTTTAACTTATGACCTACAAGCCATAAGTTATAAGTCCATCCAAACGGACTCTAAGCAACCTTCTTGGCTTTCACTTCTCATTTAACCTCTTCATTCCACCACCATTTCCCTTTTATGTCCTCCAAAGTTACCCCTCGAAATCCCAAACACTTCTTTAGTTGCTTCCCTAATGTAGCTAGTTTTCCTGACCACACACTATCCACGTCCCCACTACTCCCCATAGCCATTGACTTATCACCTGAGTTTGGCATAGTAAAGCCTCCCTATTTGATCATTGACTGATCACGTAGAACACCAAAGTCAAGTATTTTTTTGTAAACTTGAATTAGCTATGCGCAACTCAAAAGCTTTTGCAAAACCCAAGGTTAATTATTGACTCTATGTTGTCTATTCTCTCTTAAGGTTAACTGTCGCGAAATTTTCTATCTATTTTTACTGTTGAGGAGGTAATTAAATTTCTTTTTAATGCTTCAACAGTTTCTTGAGATTCCTTGATGAATGGAAAGTAGCATCTTCAAGTGCAAATATGGATCACAGGTACTATCTACAACCTAGCTATTTCTTAAATTTTTATCTTTAAACTGCACTGGTGGAGTAGAACAGTTCACTTATACAACTATTCCATGATATTATAACCTAGGCCTAGTACTGTTGGTACCTCTGATTGATTTCCTACTTGTTTCGTCCATTTATCGTGGTCTTTATCGTCTCTCATCTCTACATATTTTACAGCTTTCAAAAGCATTTGGAAAATTCTATGATCAGTCAAAGTTTTCAGCAAGCAATAACGTTGATCAGTCAAGAGGCATTCATGACAACTGTATCAAGTAATGTTTCAACAAAAATCAGATTATTTTCATGCCTTTCATATTAGCTTTTAATCGTTCAAGAACAAATCATACAATAACACTTTCCTTTCATCCTAGGAATTCCAGTTGCATATTACCACTTGCAAAATAGAGAAAGTCTAGTGTCACCCATTTAAGCACTTTGGGTAAGTTTGTATGGATTATATTCTTCATTCGAAAGCCTCCTGTTATCGGAGATTCATGTTAGTCCTCGATAACTTTTTAGGACTTGATAAAAAGATAGTGACTTGGGATTTGCAAAATCAAGAAGATTTATTGGACTATCTATGAACATTTTTGAACTGGCATATACTATAATATCCGATAATATGAACGTCATAACTCGTCTCACCACCATCTTTATGCTGTAAAAAGTTTCTCTTTACCAAGACCTTTCTAAGGTATAGTTGGAACAACTGTAAAATAATGGAACAACGCATGAATTTTTGTATGTAAACATGACATCTCTACTTCTATCAGTTCTCTCTAAATTGTGAAGGATAAAAGTAAAGGAAAAGAATTCTTAGCATAATTAAAAAAATAAAACTTTAACACTGTTAATTTTAACTCGTAATGTGTAGTTTCTTTTTAGTTCATAATGATTTTATTTTGGCAAGGAACAATTATCTTGTTTTTTTCTCTATAATTTTCTAATTGTGTTGAATAAACATCTACAATTCTTTTTAACCTTGATACTTAAACATAAGAAAGACATTCTATGAATGATATCTAGTGGAGAATGAGTTGAAATTTGACTTCCAGAGTTAGCTCTACTCATATTGTTGTCACAAGTAAGCCTTATTCTTAATAGTTATCACGT
>JBCEWC010016578.1:0-13030 GCA_038996855.1 Solanum aculeatissimum | reverse complement strand
CCTAAACTTTCATAAAGGCAACCTAGACTAAGGCTCATACCGGAACCAAGAAGCATGAAATAAGGATTTTAAACCTAACTCACATATAGTCTCAACTATAAGAAATTTATATTACTCAATACCTTATAAAGCAAAATCAAAAGGAGAGAGACTACATCCCACCACAAAGTTGAACACGTGTGCTCCAAATCTAATTTCCAATAGCTTTCCAAATAAAACCAACTCCAAATGCTTTCACACTTTCAAAATATAGATCAGCTCGTCAATACGAACATTTTGAAACAAAATTCACATTTTTAGGAGACGGACTCAAAATTGGATAAAAAAGGAGATTATGGGACCCTTAATAAAAATCCTTAAATTGACTCCAAAAAAGACTCTAAACGCATTATAAAATTTATACTCAAACTGAGGCAGAAATTGATGCCCAAAATGGAAGAAATCATCCCCAAAACAAAATCACCATTAAATCCAAAAAGAGAGTTAGAGAAGCCCCTTTGGGGAAAGCTTTACCTCAAATGAAAGCTTAAAAATAAATTTCTACAATACCAACTTAACCCTCCACAAATGCAAGGACCAGGTCCATGATCAAAGAGTGTAATCAACTCCCTTCTCTACGAACACGGGGACCTGGTCTGTTATTGTTGAGTTCAACCAACTTCCTTCTCAACAAACGTGGGGACCAAGTCCACGATCGCAGAGTGTAATCATCTCTCTTCTCAGCAAACATGAGGACCAGGCCCATGATCACGGAGGGTAAAAGGGAGTGCACCAGGTGGTTCTGCACCATCTAGACCTTGGGATTGGAAAAATACTCTAATGGGGTGCTCGAAGTTCGTTTGGAACCCCATACACGCAAACATACTAAGCTACCGCACAAAATTTGACATTTTAGACTCAATGGTGTAATCAAAATTTCCATCTGAGGTCATTATGATAGAATGTGGGTCCCATATCCAAGATTATGTTTAACCAACTTCCACCAAGGAGCTTGGAATGTGTATGGAAGCCTTGAGAGCCGAGCAAAGGTTGTTCCAGACCAAACTTGATATTTCAGAGCTAACTACACGAATTCTCATTCAAGCATGATTTCTATGAATCTTAACCAAAGTCAACGTTGGGACAAACTTCAATAGCCAAAACTCTAAATGTTCTAAACTCACACTGAAAGCCTTAATACTCGAGCCAACCATACTTCTATCCTAATCTGGTCATTCTAAAGTTGATGGAACTGTTAAAATTTTATTATGAGATTGTTTACCTCCATGTTTGACCGAAGTCAACTTTTTAAGTTGCTAGGACCTCCAAATATAGAAAACTTCACAAAACCTAAGTGAACGACCAAGTGATCGATCTGTCAGTGCCAGTAAGTCACAAAAGACTGGGGTCGCTACAGGAAAGCTCTAAATACTGAAATTTCCCTAGTAAGATGAAAATGACTGGGAGGGTCATTACAACATCTCATATGGTTGTTAAGTCAGGTTGATGTTTATCAAATTTTGTTATATTCACAATCTTGGATTATACTTTGTTGCGTATAGAGCATATTTCGATGGTTTCTACATTACTTTAATTGTGATAAATACGTTTTCTAAATCCAAGGATGATCTGCATCTTTGGGACTACAATGGATTCATCTAATACCTTTTGTCTATTGTTGAAAATTAGATTCCTTTTGTTTAGGTTGCATCCTCATATTCTATAATGAGTAAGATGTTTTGATACATGGTTTTCAAATTCTAGGGAGATTATTCATGTAAGTTTTTTTGTTAACAATTTTAGTTATACATATAGACTTAATTAATACAACTGGTTTTCTTAGCTGTTTAGTGGGTTAGGCTTTTTCTTCGGTAGTTACTTCTCATATTGGAGATTTTATATTGGTTCCCCTCATAGCGGTTTAGGTCATGAAACTATCCTTCATCACTATTTCAGTTATAGTAGGTAATTGATACTTGTTGAGTACATGTTGATCCTCATACTTATGCTACACTTATTGCCATTTTTGTGAATGTTAGGTCAATGTACAACTAGAGCATTTAGAGTTACTTGATTTTAGGAGTTGATCGTCAGCGACTTAGGGTTGATCACCATGGGTAATCATCACAGCCAGTCTCCCTTGATCCCTCGTTCCCTCGTACTATCTAATCTTTATTTTATATATTGCATTAATACTTCAAATTTATATTACAAGCTCTTCTACTCCGACTTTCAAATTTTAGGAGATATTATGACATTTCAACATTTATATAGCTATATAAGTGTGTTAATGGTTAATTATGTATTTCTTCTTAATGAAAAAGTTGAACTAAGAATTATAAGGGTTGTCCCATTGACTTAGGTATAGTTGTCTTCATAGTTTATATTTTTTGGATCGTGACAGAGTGATTTTGTTGTTATATATTTCTTTGCCAATGTTTGGCTCCTATGTGTAGGAAAACTTTGATTTTTATATGTAACTAAAGCTTGCCACTCAATCTACTCCCAAGCAAAAAAGTTTTAAATATTTGAGATCCATCACTCAGAGTAGTGGGGACATCGACAATGATAACATACATCGCATTGGGGCAGCATGTATGAAATGGAAGCTTGCATCTAGAATATTATTTGATAAGAAGGTATAACCTAAACATAAAGGTAAGTTCAACAAAATGGTGGTTTGACCATCTTTGTTATATGGGGTAAAAGGTTGGCCAACCAAAAATGTATATGTTTAAAAGATGCATGTTGTGGAGATAAGGATGTTGAGATGGATGTTTGAACATACTAGAAGTGAAAAGATTAGAAATGAGGTTATCCGGGAGAAATGAGAGTAACCTCTCTGGTAGACAAGATGAGAGAAGAGATACTGAGATCATTTGTCCATTTGTAGAGGAGGTGTGTCGATACCCTAGTTAAGACGGGCAAGAGGTTTGTTTTAGGAGTTACATTGAAGGGTATGCATGGATTGAGAAAATATCAGGCAGAAGTGACCAGAAAAATAGGTGTCACGATTCAAGATCAGGTGTGAGGTCATTCGTCTTAACCCACAAAGACAAGTCAGCCTAATCAACAATATAACAAAATAAGGTGGAAAAAAATAGGAAGTAACTGTTTATTAATGATAAACAATACAATAGGAAAACCACAAAATCTAAACCAACCCAAGACTGGCATTACATGTACAAACCACTATGTAGCGCAAGGTGAAAGAAATATTACAAACTTCAATGTTTTGATTCTCAAATAGAACAAACATAAAAATAAAGGGAGACTTGAGACTCCATTGAATAGACTAGCTGCTACCTTTCATGCAATAGAATGTTTTTTGAAATTGAGCTCACAACGTACACACAAGTATAGAAGAAGGGGTGAGTACCGAATAAAATGGTACCCTACAAGCAAAATCCAAACACAAAGTAAGTAACACAAATACTCCAACCACACCATACGAACCTCCTAAACTACAACCTACACTTAGAAAAGCTAGAATACACAATATAGGTCGATAATTCAAGTAGCACATCATTTCCAAATGAATATAAACAACATGTCAAATTACAGAGTTTAACCATCAATAGATAATTCCAAGAATTTCACAAAAACATAGTGTCTAAATAAGGTGCAAGATGATACAACACAATGTTAAATAATTGTGATCATGTTTGTCCTTCAATACACATCCTCTATAAATTCAGATCGGAACCCATAGGGCTCACATGGTCCATGTATTCTATAGAACCAATTCCCAACAGCATAATCATATCTAGTTGGAATAATTTCCTTTTGGCTTTTTATCAAATCTTGTTGGAATCATTTTTTTTTTTGGATTTCACATTAAATAGTGAAACTAAAGAAATATTTTAAATCAATAAAATAAGCACTTTCAAGTAGTACATGAGTACATGCAACGAGTCCACATGATACATATAACCAGCATTCAAGTCAACAAAATAAGTCATTATTTCATTTCACAATGGAGTCAACATTTTCATCAAAATTCCACAACAATTTCATCAACATCTTTCGAAATGGGGATAGCAATATCAATTAAATTTCTCAATACTTGAATGGACACTATCAATAAATATTTATCAATAATCGAATTAATATCAACAAACATATTTCTCAACAAATAGAATCAACATTAATAATCACGTCTCTCAGTACTAATCAAGTTATCACATCCAACCACATAGCCATTTTTCTATCCCAACAATAATTTGTTATATTATTTTCATTAAATAATTTAACCCACGTCTAAATTCTCATTACTCCCTAGCACACAAGGAAGGAAATACAGGGATCAATAATCTAAGAAAATGTTTAGAATTCCACTTGTCTCAACAAAAATCATGTAATCACTCCAACACTAAGCTTTACCCGTTTGAATAATATCTAAACTACAATAATTCATTCAAATAATGATTCACAATAAACTTCCAAGACTAACAATACTAAAATCATGAAATTTTGGGGAAAATGGGTCAAAATGGCTCAAAAGTTCAATTCCAAAAATGGGATTGAAATCTAATAATTTATACAAGGAAATATTCCGTAAGGTAATAGAAATTTGTTAGATAAAACCTTTTACAAAATGGAGTTGAAATCAACTCAAAATCGCCATTTTAGTAAAATTTGTGTTCTTAAACGAAGGCCTCAATTTTCCCATTAAAAATCACGAATATGATGTTAAAAACAAGTTATAATCAATGTATCATTATTATAATTGGTTAAAAGAACATTCCCAATCAAATCCCCACAAAAACTCATTTGAATTTCCTTTCCTGAGCTCCCAAACTCCAAAAATGGTGAAAATGGTTTATTTCCCAATTATACACTATTTAGGAAACATTTACTCTCCGCGATCACAACATTCGTCCCACGAATGCAGAGGCCAATTGTCAAACTAGTCCATGATCACAGCTCAGGCCTTCAAGAATGTGGAGGTCATTGACCCTTCAGGGTGAGGTAGGGTTGCGAAGGCAAAGAAGAAAAAGGAACCAGAATATCAACAATTGATCACACAAGCCATAAAAATTACAGAATTGACCCTTAAAATCCATTCGGAACCCATTGTGTATAACCCATATATGTTACCTTATTGAACTCTAGGTTCTAGATTCAATGGAACGGTCAAAATTTGAATTCGAGATCTTCTTTATCCGAAACATGATAATTCACAACTAACTTTAGCCCTCAATGGTTATTCATTCTATACATAGTACTAAACAAAAGACTCTCAACAAAGGATCGACTAGCAAAACGGGGATTAATAGACAACTTGACACGTCCCTTGTGTTAAATTGAAGATGAAGACATAGAGAACCTTTTCTTTGAATAGTGATTTGTAACAGGAATATGGAACAGACTACTGAATTGCAAGGGATACAAAGAGCAGGGATGAAATGGACAGATGAAGTTCAATTGGCAATATTACACATGAAAGATAGGACAATATAGCAAACATATGCAGGATGATCATGGTTGCTACTATTTATCACTTATGGCTAGAACGCAATGCAAAATTATTTCAGAACAAGCAAAAGTCAACAGAGATGTTAATTAGGCAAATTGTTAGAGATGCTCATTATAGAGGTTCTCACCAGAATAGTTTGGATAGTAGACTAAGAGATCTTAACGTTTATCCATAGGTTTGTTAGTGTATATGAATAGAGACTGAACGTTATTTTCTTGGCATGTTTTGGAGCTCTTATTGTACAATGCGGCTAGATTTTGATATTTGTAATGCTCAGTTTTGTAAATAAAATTACTTACTAAAAAATATTTACCCTCAAAATAATAAATCAGGCTTTGGACTCTAAAGATTCAAATAAGACCTCTCGTAGGCCTAAATCACCTCTCAAAACTACTAGAATCATCAAAAATCCAATTTGAACATCCAAACTTAAAATATCGTCCAAAATTAAACCTTTATCAAAATTTAACTGAATTTTCTACTTAGGACCTCAAATCTACAATATAACTCCAAATTTGATTTCAACATCTAGACTAATTTCCACATTTCAAAATTGATGGAATTGACAAAATTTCATTCCAAGACTCAAAACTCCAAAAGGCATAAAAAATAAAAATTAAGCAACTTAAGCCTTTGGAATTTAAAACATACAAAAAATCTCAAATTTTCTTTTCCACAACTGATCCAATAAGAGTTGAGGCAACTAATGGGAGGGATAAAATGATAATTTTTAAAATGATAATTTTTTAAAAAGAACCAAAAAGACCTTAGGGGTCATTACATCATTCATCACTAAAAATTTAGTCGTCCCCAAACATAAATCAAATGAAAAACCTAAAGCCTCAAAAAGTTAAGGATAATGGTGTCGCATATCAGAATTGGTCTCTCAAGTCGCCTCTTCCATAGGCCAATGAACTTTCACCAGAGCATTATCCTTCATCCTAAGCCTATGGACCTGTCTATTTAGAATACCCATTGGCTCCTCCTTATAAGTCAAATTTGAAGCTAATTCTATGCAATCAAAAGAAATCACATGAGACTTAACATGCTCATAAGACATCAACCCTATGGTTAACTTATGCATCTAGTCTCATTGGACAATCATCACATCAATTATCAATTCGTTGGTTACATTCTTTTCAGCTTCAACTCTTGACTCATAAAAATTCAATCATTCATCATTCAGACTCATAGTACTAGGAATCTTTTATGACCCTAATACGATTCTCATATGTAAGAAGGTGTCTCGAAACATAGGTGGATGGGAGAATAGAGTTATGGATTTTCACAATTGTGAGTATATATTATCTACACTATGAATATTAGACTTTTCTACATATAGGTTTATAGTTTTTGAGGTATCTCGTTGGGATGGAAGGAGTACTTAGATCTTTATTCTCTACTTGTGTTTTTGGTCCTCTTATTGATACTCTTAGTACTCACCCTTGTGTTTCTACACATGTGGGTAGGTTGTGAGCTCGAATCTTATTGATGTTCTTATTTCTCTTTCGAATCAAGTTGTGATAGATTAAGAGGTAGTTGGTTGTTTCTCCAGCCTACTCTCAAGACTGTCAAACTTCTTAATTAGTTTTGTTCTATCTGAGAAACAAAGACTATTAAGACATGTATTATTTCTTTCTGATTCTGATATATTATACATGTGACACTAGTTGAGGATGGTTTTAGACTTTGATATATCTCCCATGCCTTAATCCTTTCTATTTAGATTATATTATTACTTTAGCTTCCGCATTATTTTGTCAATATATGTTTAGGCTGACTTGTCTCAATAGATTAAATGAAAGTGCCATTACACCTGATTTCAGGTCATGACTCATTGGAATTAGAGCACAAAGTATATAGGTCTCAGATGTATAAAGGCTAGTCAAATAGAGTCTCAAATATAAGCACAGAGATAATCATTTCTTATCCTTGAGAGGCTATGGAAACTTTTAGGAAAAATCTCTTTTACTTTTTTAGTTCAGCCATGCGTGAATTATTGAGCTAGTGTAGAGTATTGTGTGTTATTTCGGTAGATGGCTAGGACTAGATCATCAATTACTGATGAGAAGGGTATCTCCCTCTAGCCTAAGCATGATATAGGAGGATATCAGATTGCCTCTAAGTATGCAACTGCACCATCATTAAAAGATGCTTTTCTAAGAATGTTGGATGTGATTCAAGGCATGGTACAAACTCGTAGAATCATAGGTACCCTGAGAGTTTTACAAACCTAGGCATATGCAAAGTCTCCTATTTGGGGTAACTTAGGTGGGCCAGTCTCAATTGATCCTTACACCGATATAGATTACTCCTGCGCCATTACTTGTTGTTGATGATCAATAGAGCTATGAGTGGTTTCAAAAGATGAATCCACCTTGGTTCCAGGGTGGTAAGGGTGAGGATGGTTATGATTTCATGACTTTATGCCACAAGATTTTAGAGGTAGTATATCTAATTGACCCTCGGGGTGTCAAATATGTTGATCTTCATCTTAATAGCCCATTAGGGAGTGGAGGAGCACATATAGGAGATCTAGACAAGTTGGATCCCCTTTAATAGAGTGGGGTGTATTTTTATCGGCTTTTCAAGACTAATTCATTCCTTGGAGTGTTTGAGGGGAGAGTCGGATAAGATTTTAGAGTTTGACTTGGAGTAGCATGACTATTGTTGTGTATGAAACCCAGTTTTGTCAGTTGTCTCTCCATGCTATATCCTTGATTCCTACTGAGGTAAAGAGAGTTCATGTATTTATGAGAGGTTTAGTTTTCTCCATCAAATCCTATATATTTTGATCAACTCATGAGGGAGCCTCCTTTCAGGCTATTATGAGTCATGCCAAGGAGGAGGTGTTGGTTTGAGAGAAGTTAGATAACCCCAAGAGGCCCAAAGCTTTTGGAAATTATTCTGGTACATTTTCAGGAGGTAAAGGGTTCCATCAAGGAGGTGTTCCTCATTGCAATGGGTTATGGTGCATGCATCATTACCAATAGTTGAGGGTAGTTCTAGTTCATCTAGTAATTAGTGATCGACAAATCAATATAGCTATAATATTCCTTCTAGCTCTTTACAGCAGTAGGCCACTCTGAGGTCATATTATGGTTGTAGGGATATGCATCACATGATTAGATAGTGTCCTTTGCACACTCATTTTTGGTCACACCATACATTTTCAACAACGGCAGTTGGCGATTTGGTATCTCCATCTAGAGGTTCAACCCCACAAATCAGGAGGCATGGTAAAGCTTTGTCAGGTAGATGTAATTATACTTCTAGTAGATGTTCTAGTGATGCATTGGTTTACCAAGGTGGTAGGGATACGGTTCAGATAGATGGAGGTCGTGGTGCTCATTGCTATGCTTTTTCAGGGAGGCCTGAGGTAGAGGCTTCAAATGTAGTTATTACAAGTATTGTCCCAATTCACCATCAGTTTGCATCTGTGTTGTTTTGTCCTGACTCTACTTATTCATACGTTTCTACATACTTCTCTGATGGGTTTGACTTATTATGTGATCGTACACCTACGTCTGTACATGTTTCTACCCTTGTAGGGATCCCTTGGTGGTGGATTGAGTGTACCGATCTTGTCTTGTGTCCTTGGAGGGTTATGATACTTAGGTGGACATGATTATTCTTGATATGGTAGATGTCAATGTTATTTTGAGTATGGATTGGCTATCTTTGTATCATGTTATTCTTGTTTGTTAACCAAGATGGTTACCTTAGTTGTGCTTGGTAGACTATGAATTGAGTGGAAGGGTTTGAGTAAGTCTTATCCTATCAAGGTTACATATTATAATAGGGTTCCAAATATGATTGATAGGGGTTTCTTGACCTACTTGGCCTTTATTCATGATACTAGTGTTGATTTCCCTCACATGTAGTCTATTCCGATTGTTCTTGAGTTTATATATGTATTTTCCACTAATCTTCTAGGTTACTATCTTGATAGGGACATTGATATTGCAATTGATGTTAAGCCAGGCACTAAGCTTATTTATATTCCTCCCAATTGTATATCTTCTGCTAAATTGAAGAAGTTAAAGGATCAACTTTAGGATCTATTGAGTAAGGGGTTCATTCGGCCTAGCCTATCCCCATGGGGTGCCCCGATTCTATTTGTGAAGAATAAGAATGGGTTTATAAGGACTCACATCGACTAAAGACTGTTGAACAAGGTGATTTTCAAGAATAATTAAGTACCCTCTTTCTAGGATCGATGAATTGTTTGACTAGCTTTAGGTTGTAGTAATGTTCTCCAAGATTGATTTGAGGTTCAGGTAACATCAATTGAGGATCAGACCATCTGATATTCATAAGACTGCATTCCAGATGAGGTATAGTCACTTTGAATTCCTGATTATGTCATTTGGATCGACCAATGCACCTATAATATTCATGGAGATGGTAAATAGAGTATTTCAGCCTTATTTGGGCTCTTTTGTTATTATATTTATTTATGATATCTTTGTCTAATCCAAGACTGAGGCCAACTATGTTTGGCATTTGTTGGTCCTGCTCTAGATTCTAAGGGAGGATCAGTTTTACGCTAAGTTTTCCAAGTGCAAATTCTGTCTCAGTTTGGTAGCATTGTTGGGGCATGATGTGTCTAAGGAAGACATCAAGGTTGACCCGACGACGGTTGAGTCTATTAGAGGGTGGACTAGACCTATCTCTACCATAGAGATATGTAGTTTTGTAGGTTTTGCTAGGTTTTATCAGTGTTTTGTGTGGGTCTTCTCTACTATAGCGACTCCATTTACTAGATTCACCCAGAAGAATGTAGTGCTTCATTGGTCAGAGGAGTGTGGGGAGACCTTCCAAAAGCTCAGGGATTTTTTGACTATTGCACCCGTTCTAACCTTGCTTGAGGAGGGTGTTGATCTTAACGTGTACTGTGATGCATTGGGGGATAGGTCGGGAGGTGCATTGATGATGAAGGGAAAGGTTATTGCTTATGACTCAAGGAAATTGAAAACCCATGAGAAGAACACCACCCATGATTTAGTGTTGGTGACTGTTGTCTTCGTTTTGAATTTATGGCAGCATTATTTGTATGGGGTTCATTGTGACATATTTATGGATCGTCGTAGATTACAGTACATCTTCAGATGAAAAACATAAATTTGAGCCCCACTGCATGAACGCGCAAAATAAAGGTTGCACCAGATTCTCAAAACTAGCTATTGCGAAATTCTCATAACAAACCCTCGAGGTCCATTCAGAACCAAATACGCACAAATCACACATGTAACCCTACTATAAATAGGCAATTTGGAATCAATGAAATTATCGTAATTGGATTCTGAGTCTTCTTGACCCGGTTCCCGATAAAACTCGTTAAAAATAGTTGAAGTTAGAAATATCCAAACTGCCCTTGAAATTCCAAAAATTACAACGAGATCATTTTTAGCGTTAGTTTTACCATATAGAACCACTGAAACTGTCGGAAATTTGATGAGAGCTTCTGAACTTCAAAAGTTGACCAAAGTCAAATATAGGCTCCAAAATCAACTAAAAAATTCAACTTTAAGGACAAAATCTTGGATTTAACTTCAAATTTAATTTCGTCACTTCTCCTAGACCAAGTTCGACGTTCCAAAGCTAATGGAATCGATCTCAGCGCATCAAGTTGAGTAGTGAAGGGATTTCGGTTCCGACACCCAAAACTCTGAATGGTACAAAAACTCACTTTTTCAACAACTTAAGCTTTCAAAAATGTCAAAACTCACATTTTTCCACTTTCAAAACACAAGATCTCAGCTCTAACAACACAAATAGTTCAAAATATATCCAAAGCAACTTACAAAAGGGCAAAAATAGCAATTTTCACAATTAAGCTCAAAAATCACCAACAAGGTCATTACAATTAAAGACTCCTATAAACATTTATTATATTTTACATGTAAGAACTATAAAAATAAAACCTCAGAAAACTTTGAAACTCATTTATTCTATTGAAATCGTAAAAGTGTTATATTAACAATTTTTTTTCTTTAAAGTTATATTGAGATACAAATTCATGAGTGACTCAACCTTTTATTACATGCAAAATTTTGATTCAATTTTTGTGATGCCCTCACATGTTTTGGGCCATCACACGGTACATTATAACGCACGAACAAGATTATAACTTCACAGACATACCTCAATAACCTTAGGGTATTTGTAAATCTATATTTTTATTATAAGACTTGGAGTATTATTAATTTTCATAATTCAAATTTTACTTATTAATATATTATCATCTACCCTTAATCTTAATATTTGTGTCTTCAAATTGATAAATAAACACCAAAAATTTATTTCTGATATAGGGGTAAATTGATTTTGTCCAACAGATTTTGAAAGTGGGATGAATTTCTTTACTTCACTGAACTTCCACTTGACACCTATCATAATGATAAATGACTCGTATCGCCATGACCTTCTCTTGAATTCTCAAAAAAACTTTTATCACTCCATCCCCGCAAGGACAAAGAACCCATCGTTGTCATTAAGGGAGAAAAAATCAAGAAAAATAAAACCTAAATGTAAACGTGATAATAAAATTTGTTCTTAAAGTGCAAACATCAATTCTAGATAATAAAGTTAAGACAGAACATTTGAAGTCTTTAACATACAAAAGCAAGGAAAGTAATGAATCCTGAACTATGAGCATATTTTTATTTTTTTTTAAAATACATGAATATTAAATAAGAATTCTTGATAGATTCTAGGGAAAAGGGTCAAAATGCCCTTAAATATATGAAAAGAACAAAAATACCCTTAGTTATAGTTTGGTCTAAACATATTGTTGTTCCTAATAAAAACTATTACTTTTAAGGAACCTGTTTCTTTTAAAATCACTTTATGTCAATAAAAATGTATGAAAATACTTTTTTTCTAAATCTTATTTTATCAATTAAAATAGAACATCATACCATTGTAACAAATAATATATGTTTTAAATGTAAGATCATAATAAACCCAACATTAGTTTTTATTTAGATAATGATAGAAATAGTAATTATAATAAAATAAGAAATATTTTTATTTTAAATGTTTTTCTCAAATTGAAGTAGGATGAATATTTTCTAATAAAAAAAATATTATAAAAAAATAATATGTTCAAAAATAAAATAAATAACAAATTTATTCGAAAAAAGGGCATTTTTGACCCATTAAAAAACAATAAGGGCATTTTTGGACCAAAGTATTGATGACAATTACATTTTTGTACTAATCTACAACTTAATGCATTTTTATCCATTTCATATAGTTTAAGGGAATTTTTTACCCTTTTCCCTACAGGATTCTATAATGCTCTAATGCAATTTTAATTTCGGAAGTGTTAGCAGTTTACAGCAGAAAGTTTCAGAATAAAATTTCTCCAATATGTAAATTGGTTTGTTAAATTGAAGTGTAAAAGTTCATTTTTGAAAATATACTAACCGCAACATTTCAATAATAACAATAATAAAATAAGAAATAAATATTGTTGACACCCAATTTGTACCCGCCACAATACGAATTAAACATCGAACTCTTAATTTTTAAACAATTTCAAATAATTAGCATGCGAAATGCGAA
>JBCEWC010016577.1:0-13031 GCA_038996855.1 Solanum aculeatissimum | reverse complement strand
CATATGATTTCAAGTAAGAAATGAAACTAATTAGAGGATCCAATTTTACACCCATTGGCTGTTGAGTTATCCTTATGCGAAGTTGTTATGCATCAACCGATAAGCATTTAAATCTCTTTTTATTCCTTGTTTTCTCTTTCCATTTTTAACTTCTCAGTTTTTTGGGACTGTTGTTTCTTACCAGGGAACTAAACCTGAAGATGACCGCTTCCACATACATCAAATCCAGCAAAAACCCTTCCCACCACCCGTCAGACCACCATGCATCAACTGCAGCTCCTACTTCAAAAGAATAGTTAGCAGAATCCTCCAGAGGTCGGGATCGAACTTTGAGGTGTCCTGTGCATCTCATGCCCAATTTATTAGAGCCTGCAACTCAATATATGTAATTAGATCATAAGTTACAGTATATAAACTTAAGTATACTCGCAGTGGTTAAGGTACCTTAAGCTTTTCAGGACCATCTCTGTCATGCCCCGGGAGAGTACCCTTGGCGTGACTGGCACTCAGACGCTATTGATAGCCCCCAAGCGAACCACTTGACCTCATCACATTCATTCGATAAAACCTAACTGCGGAAGACATCAACAATCAAGTATATTTAATGGAAAGCATTAACAAATTGATAATCCAAGGCCAGAGGCCAAACCATCTATCAATCAACTAAGTAAGACTAGAATGAAGGAAATTAGCCAAAAACACTATCCAACCACAACTCGACAATCTAGTCTGTGAAGCCTCTAATCATCTGACTAAATGGTGCCAATGACAGGTCCATGGCTATCTCAAAATAAAATAAAAGGCTAAACTCAAAGCTAGAAGAGAAATATGATATCCTCCGAAAGCCCGAGGGGACTCGCCAATCAGCTGAATGCAAATGGGTCCTCAACGGGGCACCTGTTGATGATCGCTAGTACTTGTCTCTGCATCATGAAAAAGATGCAGGCCCAAATAGACGTCAGTACGTGGAATGTACGAGTATGTAAAATGGCAGAATAAAACATGTAAAGGTAGGATAACCTCAACTCAAATAACTCAAATCAAGAAAGTAGGAAACTCAATCAGTATGTCAAGAGTCTAAGGTAAGAATACAATTTAGACAATGACCATTTATATACCATCTGATCTAATCCACTCAGAGTACTGTCAAGACCTATGTGGGAGTTTCTCTAATTGACAATCATCATCTATGAGTCGGTGATGATAAAACGAAGTGATGTCGTTGCCACATCCATCCAATACCTTGCCAGGGTAAAGGACATCCCATCAGTGGATCCACAATAATTAACATCAAGTCCTCTTTTTGGGACAATAGGGAAACATTCGATTTTATGGTTCAATTCTCTCCTACGCTAGCCACGTAGTTATTGAGTTTGAGTTGGACTTACTCTTACTCAATTTGGTGTTCAATACTCCTCCCAAGACTCAACATGCTCATAAGATCTCAATTGTACGTTACCTCATTCAATTAGTCTCATTGGATAGTTGTCAACTCAACTCATCACATCGACTATTAACTCTTTGGTTAGGAACATTCTTTTAGGATTAGCTCATGACTCATAAAGACTCTCTACCATCTATTATTCCAACTCATAGTATTCAGGAAACAAAAGTAGACTTAAAACATTTAGGAATTCTATAGAGTTTTCATGCTCAAATCATATTCATGTATACCCATTTAAGTGCAATATGTAAAATAACAAGAATTCATTCTAGGGTTCATGTAGAAAAGTAAATTCATCTATTTCAAGTGTTTAATTTATGAAAACTATCATTCATGCAAGATTATATAGGAATACATTAGGATTTAGGAAAAGCTTTCAAGAAACATTCATAGAAGACTCAATTCATTCACAACTCAATCAATTCAAGTTATGGGGCACATGGAAGAGCATATTCCATGTCCTAGTTAGCCTTACATACTTGAAAGTTTTGAGTCTTGGAAGAACTCACAAGATTCTCTTGAAACCCTAGCTTTTTCTCCCCTTGAAACCTTGTCCTAAGTTGAAGAATCTGTTTTAGTGTAAAAAAGTTGAATAGATATGTTTTGGGACTTATTTAGGTATAAAAATGACAAGTTAAGGCTTTGAAAGGGTGGGAAAAGACCAAAATAACCCTTCTTAAAACGTTGTCAAAGTCGTTCAGGGGTCAATCTACAGCCCGTAGAAATTTTTCCTGTCCGTAGAAACCCATTCGTAAACTTTTGGGCGAATTTCGGGGTCTCTGGATCCATTTCACGATCCCAAATCACGGCCCGTAGAAGCATCTACGACCTGTAGTTGGATCCTTCAAGCTGGGATTCAAAAATGGACTTTCTGAAGTTTTTCCACGAGTTAACAGGACGGGCCTTCATTCAAACCACGGCCGATAAATCAGTTTGTAGTTTCACTTTGCACTGGCAATCCATAGTAAAATAATCATAACTTTTTACTTTGAACTCCAAATGAGGTGAAATTGGTGGCGTTGGAAAGCTAATTCAAAGACCTCTGATTTGGTAGGTCATAGGCCACCTAATTTCTTGTGTAATAAAAGGTATGATCATTTAAAGTTGACCCTTGTATAATCCAACGCGAGAAACTCAATTGATAGAAAAGTTTTGAACTCAGCCAAATACTAGAGGTCTCTTATGACCCTAATCCACTTCCCATATATAAGAATAAGGCTTGAAACATAGGTACATATAAGAATAGAATTGTGAGGTGTTACAATCACAATCCTTGATGTCATCGTATTGAACTTTCAGACATTTTTGTGCTACCTGTCAGACCTTACAACGGTACCAGCAGCCTTTCATGCCACTATCATGGCAAAGAACCTCCAAGTTGTCACTAATTTCAAAAGACAGCTTATATTGAGGCTCGACAAGCTGAATTCCAACCGGTCCTGTGCTTGGAAATTTTATTTTTAATTTTGAGTTAGTTGGTGGTTTGATTTTGGCTATCTGGTTACCAGGAATTGACTTTCTAATACCAGAATGGCCACTAACACCAATACTTCTAACCCCCGCCCCCCCCCATGTCCTTGTGTTGAATTATCTTCTCGTGTTATATGTTTTGAGAACTCATCAGATATGGACCAGCCATTAAAGAACTACTTCTCTTTTCACTTGTCGGGGTAACTACAAGATAAGGGAATTCTAATACAATAATATAAAGCAGATTAAAGTTAAGATAAAAATAGTAAATAACGACTAGGCTTAGCATTCTTTCTACACAGATTCAATTGTATACAGCTACTACTCTGCTTGTTCCAAGGTTGAAGCAATTTGAATGAGTTCTTGTATTTAATTTCATGAAGAATCTGGAAATTCGAATCCAATCAACTGGATAAAATGATATTGGTGGCAATACAGTGAAATTGAATTGGTTTTTTTCTGTAGAGCTCATCAATCTCTCTACCACTCTTGAAACCTAATATGGTCCATTTTGTCCCCACTTATTTCCATCAAAAGAGAGAGAAAATTCCTCCATAAACTTGTAAAGAAGTTGGTGCTTTTTATCAAAAGATCAACACTGCATTATTCAATCTTATCCAGTTCCTATTTGGGATACGGTTTGCGCTACAATAGAATTGCTCAATCTCAAAAAATCCTTCAGGATGATAAAATCCGTGTCAAGGTTTGTTCTTTGTAGTTAAGTTGTATTTGAGAGTTTTCTGGACTTAAGGTTAGTTTATCTTTTAATTAAGCAAAATTGTGTCTTTCATTTTGGGGTTGTGGTTTGATGCTGTCTTTTCATTGTTTATATGATCATCAGGAGCTAATTGTCAGAAAAATTTATTCTTTGTATCTGATGTTCTTTGTTACAATCACCTCTGTTAGGTCAATCAACTCATGACTCTTTAGCTTAGAATGATTATTTGTGTTTCTGGATGAGGGTATTTAAGAACTGGGCTGTTTTTCAATTAATCTAAATTGTTTCTCTGTGGCATTCAGGGGCGGACCCACATGGAGTCCGCCGGGTGCTCGAGCACCCATTAACGTACACCGGACATTATATATTTATGTAGAAATTAAGAAAAATTGGTATAAATTTAATATCGAGCACTCACTAACCAAATGGTTTGATTGGTTCAATGGTTCAAGGTGGACGCTTGAGATTTTTTTGTGTGTTGGTGGGCCTGAGTTCAAATCTCACTCTCCACGGTTTTCTTTTTAATTTTCAAAATGTATTGCCACCTTTTTGCTACTTTTCCTATTTTTTCCTTATTTATAGTTGCTCTTTTACTATTTTTCCTAAAAAAGAGGATATACAAATAAATACTTTTCCTTTCTTCTTTATTCAAGATAATATATACTATTTTCCTCATTCCTAATAATTGTCATAATTCACTTTGCAAAAATTAATTTGTAATTTCAAAGTTGAATTAGATTAGAATAATTCAATATTTTAAAATTAAAATTTTGATGTTAAAAAACTATACTAAAAGTACTATAATTTATAATTTTTCTATATCAATATGATAAAAAAATTATATCTTAAAATGTTACTCAAGATTCATATCGTTTGACTCTAAAAAAGGGAACTATGACAAGTGAAAAGGAACATGGTGAATAGTTGTTCATATTGATTGTTTTTACTACTGATTTCAAATATGATTGTCTTTTTATGATAAGTGTTAAATTTGTGTACTTATGCTTTATATTGGTTGCTAAGTGAGGGTGGAGCTACATAGGTCCAAGGAATTCATTTGAATTCTTGTCGGCGAAAAATATACTATTTATACATACTTAAAATTATATTTTGTATATATATTATAGTTGTTGAACACTGTTTGGTTCTTGTGTATTTTAAATACAATATTTACCTTTTATGTTTTGAACCTCTTAATAAAAATTTTGATTCTGCAGTTGTTAAGCTAAGTGAACACCCACAACTTTAAAATCCTAGATCCGCCACTGGTGGCATTAGGATGGATACTGATAGTCATGTATTTAGTTCGTGGGAAGAGCACATTGTTTCTTGGGAGAAGGGCCGGCGTGTTGTGCACTTCCACTTGAAGGATACCTCAGGGGAGTTAATCCTTGCTGTGGTGGGTACTGAAAAATGTCCGAGGAACATGCTATATGTTGTCTCAGAGGATTATTTGGATGCTTTTGGGCATACAAGTACCATAAATTCTGACACAAAGTGGCGTGCAAAAAAACACGTAGTGGAATGGCTGACATTTTTTATTTCAAAGCATCACGGATCTCCACCTATTTCAAGTATGTATGATCATGTAACAGTATAAGATTTCAGTTAGATGAGGTTTGCAGTATTTATTGGCGTACATGTATTTATTAGCATTTCCTGAAGAAGTTGATAAATTATTGGCTGCTGGTTACACTCTATCAATCTAGAGATGGCAAATATCTTATGATCATGTCTAAAAGCAACAACGTTCAAGTTCTGCGAACGTCCGAATTTTATCATTTTGATGGGTTAATATCAGTCTCACTTTTTGTGAACTATTCATTGGCTACTGTCCTTTGCTTATCTAATTTGAAGATGAAAAAAATCTTTTTTGATGAGTTTGTAGATGAAAGAATCTTATGCTTTGACGGGAAAGAAACTAAATTATGTTGCGATTATTGTTTCCATAAAGATGCCTCCCTCCCGTGGATTTTTTGGCGATGGAGCAGAGAGAGATGGTGAAAAGTTACTTCCAGTTCTATTTTTATTTTGTGATTTCTGTTCCCTGACTTAATTTTCAGGTACAAGGTGAATTTTAATTTAGTTGTGCATCTGGATTTTACCTAGAGTGGTGTACTGATGGTTGTTCTTTGTATCACAGAAATAGATAAACCTTGTTTGAAGAATAAATGAGAACTTATCCTCCTAAGTTATTACTTACATATGCTTTGTTTTTGCTAGGAAAGTATACTTTGTGCTCCTTGTTCCAACCACAGTCGCCTGTATGTTTACTTAAAAACGTGCAGCACACAAGTTTGTGGTTTAGTATAGTATTATGAGTCATTCAATCCTAAAGCCTAAATTACTATGTTATTCGGACTTCAACTGTTTTGTTTAATTTTTGAAGCATTACTTAATATAGAACAATTGTTATAACCAATCTCGAGAACATTAGCTACCAGTATATGTTAAAGTTGCAGCATAGACTTTACAAAATTCCCACCAAGCTTTGGCTATTTCTTCACAAGGATCCTATCATATCAACTATTGATTCAGCCTCCTCAACATAACATTCTTTATACAAAAAATGAAACAAAAATATACAATTCATCTTGATTTTCTGCACAAAATCGTATTTGTCTTCCAAAGCTCTGTAGTTCCTCTACTTCCAAATGACCTACCATATAAAGGTAGGGACAAAAATAGTTGACATAATTTCTAACATGTTCAAAAATTGTTACCATAATTTCCCAGTAACAGGACAATGAATGAATAAGTGACTGGTATTTTCCATAGCAGCTCCGCACAAAAAACATCTAGAACACTGTTGAAATTCCCTTCCAAGAAAAGCACGCTACCTTAACCGGAGTCTTCAGGGTATTTTGTCCTGCCCTTGTTGAGAGGCTCTTCTATACTCTCTTAACCAGGCCATAGACAAATAGTCATACAGATTATGGGTTTCCTCACTATCATCAAGTAACAAAAATGACGAGATTAGCTCCCAAGAGTGTGGCCTAGTGGTAGCAATGAACTGTAAGATTTGTTATATTCCATGAAGATGAGGAGATTAAGGGTGAACGT
Source organism: Solanum aculeatissimum (assembly GCA_038996855.1). Classification (NCBI taxonomy): domain Eukaryota; kingdom Viridiplantae; phylum Streptophyta; class Magnoliopsida; order Solanales; family Solanaceae; genus Solanum; species Solanum aculeatissimum. The sequence continues at coordinate 6,336 of JBCEWC010016577.1, read as the reverse complement.
TGTTCATCATGTTAGGATTAAATTATTCAGTTAATCGATACTTGTCAGCCTTTTTTGGGATATACTTCTTACTATTTAAATATGATGGTTGGACTACCATTCAATCCAATAAATTTAATTCCCCCTATTATATAAAATTCATCATGTTTCCTCAATTTTTGCTATCAAGAATAACTAAATACATTCCCTATTTTCAAGCAAAAACGATGATCGTAAGTTGTATCCTCCATCACGATCTCGGATGAAACCATCCTTTTTTTTTTAAATTACTTTGGGTCATGGACCCAATTTTATTGATACCTCAAGAATACATTTGGGCCCAAATGGGCAAATGTTTGATAGGTCCAAATAGGAAATAAAAAGGAAAGAGGTATACAGGACCGACACATAAAGGAAAACCTACAGACGCGGGTTTCCTTTTTCTAGACTCTCCGCCTCTCCAGTTCCTTGCTTGCTCTTTCCAATGTTTCTCTGGTTCGTGAATCATCGCTTCAGTCTCCTTCTTCTCTGGGTGGTCAACTTCTTGCACATCCGGAGAGGTCAAGCTTTTAAGCACAACTATGAAAGGTAAGGTTTTTCCTCTTATTGCTTGTCCTTCTTCGGATCTAATATCATCTTTTCCTCTGCAAGGTGTCGTCTCTGGTAAGAAGTACCAATGAAGAGGCCTGGATCCCTGATTATCTTCGCGCTCTTGTTCATGTAAGTCGCTTTCCCCTGCCTTCCTTTTCCAAGCATGCATTTCCATATCTAACCTATCTTTCCAGAGTCAAGAGGAGAAAGTGGTTGCTCATGAGATTACTGAAGAAGTGCGCGTGCATATGCATGTCAAAATCACCGGGTCTAGTATCTTTCTTTTGCTGAGTTGAATCACTTTTTGGAGCTGATCTAGTTAGGCCTGTAGAAAGTAGCACAGTTGGGTTTTTGTGGAAATGATCCTTTGCCGTTTTGTACATATCTTTCAATAGCTGTGTTGACTGATCTACAAACAGTAGCCTAAATATCTCTTCGTGTTGTCGCATTTCCTGCTCTTATCCTTAATGAAGGAACTTGGTATTTATCAGAGTTTAAGATCCTTCTTGCTAGAGTAGGTAGTTGATTCAATGACCAGAAACTCTGAGTGAAACCTGTTTCAATAGCTAGATTAGCTACATAGTCTGCAAGTTGATTTGCTTCTCTGTATGTGTGTTGAATCTGTGTGTTTATAGCCTCCATTATATTTAGGCACTCCTCAATTACATGTACTTAGTTCCCAAGGGATTCTCCAATCCTTCGGTAATATGTTCCTAAGGCTTAGTGAATCAATTTCCAATCTAACATTCTGGAAGCCTTGTAGCTTACAGAAGGTTAGGGCTTTCAGCATTGCTGTAGCATCTGCCATCATACAAGAGGTCACACCAATATTGCCTGATTCAGCATATATTAAATCCCCATTCCAGTTCCCGACGCAAAAGCCATAGGAGCTAATCCCAGGATTACCCTTGCTAGACCTATCTGTGTTACATTTTATCCATCCTAATTCAGGCTTCTCCCATTTTACTATTTTACATAGTAATTTGGGTCTAAGCTGTTGGAGGAGATCAAAACAACTTACCCAATCTGCAGGGACTTTAATTCCTGGGTAAAAAGATCTCATAAGCAATTGAATTGTTGTGAGGCAATTCTTTTTAATCAGTTCCAAAGAGATCTCTTTCTCATGTCTTCTGGAATTCCTGCCCTTCCAAAGTTCCCATATCATGATAGCTGATATGGCATTAAGGATCTTCCTGCATCTCAGGGTTTCTGTGAAGCTCCACCATTCAAGTATCTTGCTAGAGATCTGGGAGCCCTCCTGGTTGAAACCTGCACATGTAACAAAATTGCCCCATAACTGTTTAGCTAGTGGGTCTGTTAGAAAAAGGTGGTTCACAGTCTCCTCCCTGCCTACTTCACGGCACCAGCACTTTGAAACTATTGGGATCCCCATCCTTCTCTCAATGTCATTAGTGGGTATTCTTCTATGCAATACTGTCCGCTGGCAAAAATTAATCTTGTGGGGAAGATTGTTTCTTCAAGTATTCTTGCATCACTCCACCTTATTCCTCCTACTTCTCAAAAGGCGGTGTGCTGATTTCACTGTGAATATGCCTGTGGAGCTGGCAGTCCACCATGGCTTATCATTCATGCTATTCAGACCTGGTTTAATGTCATCAATTATGTAGGAGGCCATATCAGCTGAGACCAGATTTTTAACTTCAGAGCTCTTCCAACTACCATTACTAATGAACTTCCTAACCTCCACCTACTCATCTTTGGCCTTTTCACCTTCTATAAAGTATAGTACACCTAGGGTGGTCCAATTATCAAACCAAAAGCTGGAGTTTCCAGCTTTAACTTGCCACCAAATATACGGTTCAACCTCATCCCTAATTGTCGCCATACTTCTCCAAACATGGGACCCTCCTCTGCTAGGTGCAACGATAGGATGATGTTTCTTGCAATACTTGTTCCCCATATAAGTAGACCACACTGTTCCAATGTCAGTCCTGAACTTCCACCAGAGTTTTGCCATCATCGCTCTATTGACATCTGACATAGACCTCAGCCCTAAGCCACCTTCCTCGGTGGGTAAACACAATTTATCCCAAGCAGCCCAGTGTCTTCTTTTTTCACTTCCTGTGTTTCCCCAGAAGAATTTGGCAAAGGCCTGATGGAGCCTTTTGATAACAATTTTAGTAGGGCACATTGCAGAGAGAGTGTAAATAGGCAAGGATTCCAGAACATGCCTGATCAGGATTAGCTTGCCTCCAAATGACAGATATCTATTCTGTCATGCTAACATTCTTCTAGACACTTTCCTTAGGATCTCCTCAAAAAATGCACTTCTTTTCTTCCCATAGAATACAGGGCATCCCAGATATATAAGAGGAAATTCACTTTGCCTAATACCAGTCAATTTCCTTAATCTTATGAAATGGATCAAAGGAGTATTTTCATGAAGGTAGAAAAAACTCTTGGATCTATTTATAAGTTGTCCAGAAATTTGCTCATACTCCTTCAGGATTCTCATCATCTTTATCACAGATGTCCTGTCACCAGAACAGAAAAGGATAGTATCATCTGAATAGGATAAATGATTAATATCTGGGCTCCATTTGGAAAGTCCATATCCAATGAAGTTTTGGTCCTAATGTAGGCTATTCAATCCCCTTGACAAGACCTCAGCAGCAATGATAAACAGAATGGGAGATAAGGGGTCTCCTTGCTTTAAGCCTCTGGAGGATTTGAAAAACCCATAAGACTGCCCATTTAATAAAACAGAGTACCAATTATTAGAAACCAATCTCCAAACCATATCAATTATCACTTCTGAAAACCCAAAAGCCCTTAACACCTTGGTCAGGAATATCCAGGATATTCCAAGGATCCCCCTTCGAGAAAAAAATCGAGATAATATTTTCCTAGCACATCTATGCCATCCTCTTTTTTCCCCCGATAATTCTTTTTCCTGATACAACCGATTTTAGCTCTTTGACAAAAAATTGAAATGGGGTTTTTAGTTCTCGGCCTTTTGTTTTATCAGTTCTTTCTCTAATTAATAGGCGAGATAACCGATGAAGAATGTATCGTGCTGATGTTATTCTCCTTTCTTTTTCTTGATGGCATTTATAAGTCTTTTGTGTGGGTAGCTCATAAAAGTTGATGGCATCCTTGCTTACATGCAAGGGCACAGTCTCACCTCTTTTCAACTTCCATCCTGAGAGAGAAAAGGATGCAAGGAAATGATCCTTGAGGTGCAACACTTCCTTGGGGAAAGGGAAGAAGGTCAATTAGCCCTTTAAGTTTAATGGTGGGGTCAAGAAGCCCATGGTCTATAGAAAATAGTCTCTTTATCTCTCTGAGATAGATTTTAAGGCAGTGTGGGAGTTGTTGCAAGACCTTTCATTGATCTAGGAGCCTGGTGTAATTTCTTTCCCAAAGAACTCTTTTTCAATCCATATGGCCAAAAAAAGCTATCTACCCCCATTCTACCAGCAAACCCTTTCTTTTAGTCGGGCAAGGACTCTTGGTTAGCCGTTCTTTTTGTTCATTGGTCATTTCCGGTAATCTGGTAGATCTACTGAGCCCTTTCCAGAAGGAAGTTTCGAAGATCTGCGAACCTGCTAACCTTAGCATAGAACTCGATCTACGGCCCCCTCAAGGTTAGGGGCACTCAAAAGCGCCGTTGCCGATGGTGCAATCTATGGTGCCTCCAAGGCATCCAGCAGATCCTTACCCTTTCAAGTGATGTACACCACACTTTTTGATCAGCTTTGCTCACGAATTCACATTCAACGAATCCTATATTTATTGGGGAAGGTTGGGGGTATTTTATGGAGCACTCAACGAATAATGAAGTCATCCTTCTTTTATTGATGAAGAATAATGAAGTCATCCTTCTTAAAATGGTAATAATAACAGTTTGCCCTTTGCTTCTTACACCATTTTAGAATTTCACTTGAACAATAAACTTTTCTCTTCTATTTTATTTTATTTCTCGATATTGCAAATATCTACTGTGTTGAATGTGCAGTATACAGTTTGTATCTTTTTCTTCCCTTGTTCATTTTCACCTTATGCATCTAAATGTGATCCTTAATATCATGCATGTTTGGTAATCTAATCAATGTTGATGCAGTTTTCAACTTCCTCTGTGGTTTTTGCTTTTAATTGACATTGGTGTATATGTTTTCTGTTGTGCTTTGATGTTCATGTAAATCCCAATAAATTACTATCCGATTTTAGTGAAATATTTTTAAAAGAAATGTAGGCAGCTGAACGTTTTTGAAGTAAATCCTCCAATTATAACTCGGGATCATTTATACTAGCCTTTCTTTTGATGTACTTGATAAATGTTGTCATAATATTGTTGCCATATTTCAGCAATGATTTTTTTGTTCGTCTTGATGGTAATATGCACTTGAAGAATTTCAAGCTTATGTGCTCATAAAGATTAAGATTACACCTGTTTGATCTGCCCCAAAGCCAACTATGGAATTGTAGGCCTTGAGCGTCCTTGTTTTTAGCTGAATCCCCAGTAAATTGTTGTATAACTGCAAGTTTCTTATGATTTTGAGTTGGTGATGTTGTGTAAAATTGGATCTATGTAGAAAGAATGCTAAGCCTAGTAGTTATAAACCATTTTTGTCTCAACTTAAATCTACTTTACATTATAGTACATTAGCTTTCCCTTATCTTGTAGATACCCCAACAAGTGAAAAGTGAAGAAGTGCTTCAATGGCTGGTCACAGATCCAATGAGGTCTCACAAAATATAACCGAAGGAGATTCTTCAACACAAGGACCTAGGGGGATTAGAAGCGTCGGTGAGAGTGGCCATTCTGGTAGCAGAAAGTCAATTCCAGGCAACCGGATAGCACAAGGGAAACCACCAACTTACCCAAAGTTGAAAATAAAATTTCCAGACCAATAGGAATTCAGCTTGCTGAGCCTTAACATACACTGTCTTTTGAAGTTGGTGACAACTTAGAGGTTCTTTGCCATGGTAGTGGAATGAAAGGGTGTTGGTTCAGGTGTAAGGTCCTACAAGTAGCACAAAAACGTCTGAGAGTTCAATATGATGACATCCTCGATTGTGATGGTCTTGAAAAGCTCGAGTTATCTTAACCACTGTGATTATAACTTAAGTTTATATACTATAACTTATTATCTACTTTTGTATATTGACTGGTCCGGTCTCCCTTCACCCTGTTTTCTCATCTGCTATGCATGATTTATAGGAATGGATTCCTTCCAACAAGGTTGCAGGCTTTGATAAATTGGGCGTGAGATACACAGGATGCCTCACAGTTCGGCCCCGGCCTTTGGAGGATTCTTCTCATCATTCTTTTGAAGTAGGAGCCGCAGTTCATGCTTGGTGGTCTGACGGGTGGTGGGAAGGCGTTGTTACTGGATTGGATGTCTGTGGAAGAGATCATCTTCAGGTTTACTTCCCTGGTAAGAAATGGCAGTCCCCAAAAACTGAAAAGTTAAAATAGAAATAGAAAACAAGAACAAAAGGAGAATTCTTCTTATCGGTTGATGCACAGCAACTTTGCATAAGGATATCTCAACAATCAATGGATGCAAAATTGGAGTCTCTAATTATTTTCAATTCTTACTTGAATCCATATGTCTAAGCTCATCATTGTCTTAAATTGGCTTTCTAACTCAGCAGTGGAAAAAGTTTTAAATAGGAAGCCTCACATCTTGCTAATTTGTTGTCTGAAAGTTTAAATGATCTATGTTGGTCATAGACTGATGCCCCAAGTTGTTTTTTTCATCTCAATAATAGGCGAGAACATATTATTGGAGATCCACA